>PVJO010007877.1:0-78798 GCA_004026905.1 Hystrix cristata | reverse complement strand
AGGAATCTCCACACTGATTTCCACAGTGGTTGGACCAGTCTACATTCCCACCAACAGTGGAGGAGGGTTCCTTTTTCCCCCGCAGCCCCGCCAGCACTTGTTATTGGTTGATTTCTTGATAATAGCTATTCTTTCTGGAGTGAGATGGTATCTTAGTGTTGTTTTGATCTGCATCTCTCAAATGACCAATGATGTTGAACATTTTTTCATATATTTATTGGGTTTTCTACATAATGGAGTACTACATCGCCATAAAAAAGGATAAACTAGAATCATTTGTATGTAAATGGATGTTCCTTGAGAACATACTATTAAGTGAAATAAATCAGACGCTTATTAGTACACATCGAATTGTTTCTCTGATATGAGAAACCATAAGTGTAAATAAGGACAAAGGGGTAGAATAGATATTATGTTTAAAAAAAAAGAGAGAGATAGTATTCAAAAGAGAGAACTAGATAGAGAAAAGGGGGATAAAGAAGAAGGTTAAAAGAAAAGTAAGACGAAAGGGGAAAAAATGGTAAAGTGTAGCTACACTTGTTGCAAATAGGGAGGGGTGGGTGAATGGAAGGGAGGGGAGGGGAAGAGGGGGAAGTGGGGGGAAAACCAAGATGTATCATGTACAGGTACAAAATAACCATGTTGATTATGATCATTATGTATGCAATGTACCAATACATGTTCTTGGTAAAAAATAATAAAAAAATTAAAAAAATCAAAAAATGATGGTGTAAATACAGACCAGATAACATTAGTGCCGAGTGAAGAAAGCATATATTTCTTCTCCTGAAGGAAAAAAGAATGGCAAGTAGAAGTTAAAGAAAAACGGCAACTATATGAGAAAGTCATGTTCCAATTATGAGGCAATCTAAAGTGCAAACCAATTGTGAACATTCGATGGAATATAAGGAATATTCAAGCTTTGGGTTTGGATATTTGTTGTTTGGTAAAATGGATATAACTTTGGATCTGGAAAAAGGGAAATAAAACGCTAGCACACACTTGGCTCCATGATGCACAGTATTTACAACATAAATCTGAAGATCAAATTATACAATAAACATATACGGATGTCACTCAGAAATTAAACACAGTTACAGATAAAATTTTCAGAATGTAAATTGAAAGATATAACTGATAGGGTATAGAAAATGGAAAGAAAACTAGGGGCCATTTCTTTACTTCAGTATAGTGGCCAAGAAGTATGTTTAAAGGTATAATGCAAACTGATAGACTAATAAAAAGAATGATCAGAAATTGAGATAAAACCCTCCTCCCAATATTTAGATCCTCCCACATACAACCTATACCCTGCATTTACACAATGGAAAAGCCTGCTGCTTGAAAACTCCGTTTATAACTCAGAAATCTGTCATCCTTTCTGACTTCAATCATAGATATAAATGGACAAAAGATCAATCACAAGAAATTTGCATAAAATCTGCACCATCCAAGAGAAAATCCAATAGGAAGAAATACATATGATCGGTGGAGAAATTCAGACAAATTAGGAAAAAAATCTAACTCCTAAAAGCTTACAAAGAAACTAACAAAAAATTAAAAATTAAAAAATATACAAAGGTGAATGATAAAATATAAAAAGGTGAATGGTAAAATAAAATAAAATAGTGAAATATTTTACCCTTAAAACGGAGTCAAAACTAACAAAAAAACTTTTAAAAATATAAAAAGGTGAATTTTGAAATAAAGCAATTTAATTTAAATATTTAAATTGAATAAATCTCCAGATAAATAAAGTTAAAAAAGCAGAAAATGGGAGAAAGGGCATAAGATATATACAAGTTCATTCTATCCAAATACGTGGAAAAGGAGAATGAGGAACTCAAAGAGGAAAATTATAAAATAAATAATAGAAATAAGTTTCTCAGAGTTGAAATGTGTATATCATCTATCATGGAGGTAAGATGATTTACCAAGTGTTGAGTAAGATAAAATGAAAAACATCTTCCTTTAGGTCAAATACAGAAAAGAGAAGTTGGGAAGTGGGATGTGGAAGGAAATACGGGGGCAGGCTGAAGATAAAAACATTGCTATCTTGCAAAGTTGGAGTCAAGACATACTGTCAATAATAGATGGAACAAGAAACACAAATTACGGTAAAATAAAAGTTTTAAAAATTGAGCTATACATCTGTTGTCAAGAGAGGAAAGACGAAGATAAGGGGGAGCCAGAAGAGCTAGTACACATCTGTCTTTGCAAGATGAGCAGATCATGGCTCGTGTTGACAAATCAAATATATGCCTAGGATCAAATCGTATCCAGAATATTTGAACAACTCCTACGATCCAATCACAGGACAACTTAATGAAAGGTGTTAAAAATTTCAGCAGACACTTCATTAAAGAAGATATACAGATGCCAAATATGCACCTGAAAAGATATTTGACATGCTTTGTCATTAGGGAAATACAAATTAAAACCCAATCTATACAATTAAGATGTACAATTTAAGTCTACCATACAAAATGGTAGCAACAACACAGAACAACAGAAGCTGTTCTGTATTTCTGATGTAATATCAAAAGGTACAGACACTTTGGAAAAATTTTGTTGGTTTCTTTTACACTTTGCCTTACCATATGACCCTATTGGGGACTTAAATAGGAACCTAATTATTCACCAACAAAAAGTTAAAATATAGTTCCACAAAAATACTTATACAAGAACATTCATAGCAGGTTCTTTCCTAACAACCAAAAAAGTGGGCACAACACAGACGTCCATCAATTGTTGAATGGGTAAACAAATAGGGTGAACTTACACAACAAAATACTTACCATTTGGCAACAAAAATAAGTAAACTGCTCATATACACAACAGCATAGATGGTTTTCAAAACCATGCAGAGCAAAAGAAGCCAGACATAAAAGACTTCAAACCATGTAATGCCTTTTATATTGAATATTAGAACAGAAAAAACAAAACCACATAGGTAGTTGCCAGGGATGGAGGTGGAGAGGATTTGATTGCAAAGGGGCACAAGGGAACATTTCTGGGATGACAGACATGTTCGATATCCTGATTGCACTGGCAGGTGTGTAAGAGGAGAGAGCCATCAAAACTGAGCAAATCGTACACTTAAAATGGGTGAGTTTCATTATATGTTAATTATCCCTCGGCAACATCAGTTCTGAAATACTAAAAGTGAATGCTTTTTGAGGCAGGCCTGAGGATAATAGAATAGCCATCATTTCTTAATCATTTGAACTTCCGTATTGCTATTTCGATAGGCATGCATGACAGGTTTAAAGGTATTTTACAGAAAAAAAAATTTGAATTTTTACCAGATTAACTTGAATTGCACGTTGCTGTGATAAACGCATTTTGTGTTTTATTTCAGGGGTAAAATGAAATGTTTCCCCAAAACACATAATATAAAATCACACTTATAAGGACAAAAACAACCTAGATAAAATACTCTTCCAGAGCTCCCTAAAGGAAGATGAGGCTAAGTCAGAGATATTCAATTACAATAAAATTACAAGTTTACTGTTTAACTTACAACCTAATCCTAAAGATCTTTTGGAAAATTAGATATGTAAGAATAATTATGAAATGCCCAACCAATGATTCTTGCCTCACAGAAAAAGGGTGTCATATATTTTAAAACTTATTCTGTTCTCAGTCATTTGGCATCATGGCCCTGTTTGGTGGATTTGCATCTGTTTACTGCAATCCTCAGCTAAGTGGGCTTGGTTTACGGTACATTCTTGGGAAGGAAACTGACTTTATCCTGAGCAGGACTCTTCCAACTTCAATCCCACTACAACATGAAATGTAGATTAACTGCACTTCCTTCCTGGCCTTGGATTTTAAGTGTTTAGTTTGTGAACTAGATATCTGCAGAAGGTCCACTTATATATTCTAGAACACCAAGAAAGCCTTGTTTGAACAAAGCTAGAACGTGCAAATACGTTTGTCAATATGCCTCGAATCTCCTCCCAAAAATGGGAGTTTAGGAGCTTATGAATAGACCTGAACAGCTTGCTGGTGATCATTTAACAGACTGTGTGGGAAATTGAGTTTACTCCAAATTTACGAACTGATGGAGCTATGCCTTATGATGATTAACAATGAGTCACAGAAGAAATCAAGGCTCGTTCTCAGGCACATGCGCCTCATGTCAGGTGTGGAGAGAGTGGGAACAGTTACAGAAGAGGGAAAGGTCTCATGACATCTGTTGGCTAATTTTCATTTCTAAAGTGAAGACACAGACTGGAAAAATTGGAAGGTGAACTTAGTACCTAAAACATCTCCAAAATGGGTGCTTTGTGAGAAGCACGGGCCACAGTCCCCCAAAGATTGTTATTAATATAAGGAAGCAATAACTTAGAGGAAGCTGTAATAATATCGCAATATGTTTACTTAATTTAAAGACTCGGAATAGAATACAAGCCCAGGGAACACAGGGTGGTTGCACACATTTCTCTGACAGCTGACGTTTCACCTGAAAAATACATCACATACGCATTCCAAGACCCAGACGTGAAACTCTTAGAAAAGTATATAAAAAGTAACTGAGCCGATGTAATAGCAGATGGTCAAAGAAAGAGACACGCAACCCTCTCCCAAAAGTGATTTTTGTAATGCAATGGTAATTGTATTTTTTTTAAAAAATTAACAAAGCAAACAATATTTCCATAGAGATTGTTAAACAAATATTTGTCTAACGAATGTTATTTGAGCATCTGTAATATGTGGCAACCACATGAAAGAGCTGAAAAGCACATCTTAATTCCAACATCACAAAAATCTGATGAGAGAGGAAAGTATCACTATTTGCCATTTTTTATACAAAAAGAAGCCAAACATAGAGTAGAATAATCCATAATCCAGCCAAGTTCACATAGTGGTGGGATGAGAACTATAACTCGGGGATTCTGATACTAAAAATACAAGCATTGACTGCCAGGCTCACCAAATATTATCAGACAAAAAATCTAGACTATTCAATAAATATATGTTTTAAAATCCAAATAAACGTAGTCTAAAAATAATTTTCAAATTTTATTTTTGAACGAAAAATAAATTTGGTTTAAAATTTTTCTATTAATACACTTCAGGGTTAACTCTGATGGTAGTAACCAGAAGATGAGCCATCGTGTGGTGTTCATCCTTTTTACAAAGAAATCATACTTAAGAAACAGCAATCAGCGCGTAATTATCAATTACTCCTTCTGCATTTCGGTGCCGATTAAGCACATAGTTTAGCCCTAAATCAACACCATATATACAGAGTCCACCAAAAAAATACATATACAAACTTCAGCAGTTCCCCATACTAATGTGTCTGGAAGCTGATGGCCACCACTTTGAGCACCCCTTGTGCAGAGGCCAAAGTGACTCGTATTGTTCTCATGATGACTCAATAAATTTAGCACTAAAATACTTATAAAAGTTTTTTTCCTTTTCCTAATGTATACTATTTTGGCAAATTCTATATATATATGGATTTTATAATCTAAAGTAAAGAACTAATGTACATGAAGTAATTTGAGATTACATTGAGAATAATTGTTCAAGTGCTAAGCAATTGGTAACTAGACAGCAGCAGTCATCATTATAGAATGGTGATTCTCAAAACCCCGGGGAGCCCCAGTACCCGCAGGCCCTCAGGATCACAATCATTTTCATAATTATGTTTCGCCCTCGTTCTCTCACGAGCGTGCAGACACACTTCCCACTAACATGTGCTTAGAATGTAAACTCCTAACTTTTCCAGTTCCAGCAAGTGTGGTGAAGCTCAGGGTAAGACCGAGCCAGGAGCCCCGGAACTAGGGTTGGGCTCTCAGAGCTCACGAATGGGCTCTCTGACGGCTCCGCACACAGCACCTCCCCATAGACACAGCAAGTGCTCCTGCCACCAGGCTGGGTCTCTCACGGACTGCGCTGGAGCGCCTGTTAAACTAGAGGGCCGGCGCCCACTCCTGCTTCGGATTCGGTAGGTCCAGAGTCAGGGCTGAGAATCACCGCGCTCAGCCGGAGGCCAGCAGCATTCTGGCCCCATCCGACTGGCCAGGTTTCAGAGGGCAAAGCCCAGTGTGACCTGTCCTAACCTTCTCAACTTCCCGTGGCTTGTCCTAACACATTGCCCTTCAAAAGCTCGCCACCTGGGCACAGCTGCTCTCGGATACATACTTGTGGAAAAGCTTTTGAAATATTTGGCATTTAAGTTCCTTCTGAAAGTTCACACATTGAAAGCGGTAGTTGAAGCTGGACACTTTAGTCTTGAGATGATTCATCGCGACTGCAAAGTTAGGCAGGTGAAACCTTTGGAACCCAAGCACATAGCAGGAGCCGCCTGCAAACCTGTTTCAGTCCGTAAAAAAGCTGAGTGTTCAAACAAAAATATTATCTGTAATGGCTGAGAATATGCTGCGTGCCATGTTCTGTAGTATGCGCGGCACCCTGCAGAACGCTCCCAGGCAGGCAGAGAAGTCTTTGAGGGTCTGTTGTCTTAACCGAGCACTTGCCAGAATCCTGACAGAATTAGGAAGTCTCCCTCGAGGTGCCCTCCAGAAGGAGCACACACAGAGGAAGGCTTCATCTGAAAACCTAAGCAAATAAAAGTCAAGTGAGCAAAGTGGAACGTTACATTTTTAGAATTGGCAAGCGGCAACATTCTGCAACTCTGAAGATATTTAACTAAGAGTAGAAATTCCACCACAAAACTGCAACGTTGACAACTAAATGCCCCCCAAAGGTAGAGACTTTAGACCTGAAAGAAGGTCTAAAATGCAGTTATTTAACTCAGGTTAATAGGCCCTAAAATGATACAGGCCACAATCTTGGGGGGGGGGGGGGGAAGAAAGTCTGCAGACAAAAGAGAGAGAAGAGAATTTTATCTCCTGGGGGGGGTGGCGGCTAACACCCCCTTTAAATGGACTGTAGTGAGAGCATTTTCCTTATCTCTCCTTAGGTATTTAGCATTTCCATTGAGAGATCTTCCTTCCCTAAACTCCAGGCTTTTGTGAAGCTTTTAGCATTGATGTGGTGACATTTTACGTGCTCTCTTTATATTTATCTTTGCTCAGATCTGGAATTCTCAATTGTTTCTAAACTAAGAACTTCACAAGGATTCCAAAGCTACTCGAGCCCTGTCCATTAAATTCACCCAAGTTTGTTCAACAGGAGACTGCAGGGTGCCTGTTGTGTATATGCCATACCATGTGAGATGCTCTGGGAGGGTAGGAAGACGCATCTGACGTGGATTCTAACTCAGAAGGGTCTTATAAATGGTCTGATTGAAGAAATAAACTGGCTACATTCACTCTGATGAAGTAGAGGTGATGCTTGCTTCAAGAGAGCTAAACATAGATGCCATGGGGCTGAGGTAGGAAAGCATCTAAAGCAAACTTTGAGGACTAGGTAGAATTTGAACATAGATACGAGAGGGCTGCAAGACTGAAACTCCTGTTTTACCAGTTTGTCTGTGTGACACTACGGGTGTGCAAAGCAAACACACCAAGCACTCCAGAGTCGCCCTCAGAGGCATACAATTTATTCCTATAGCAATCTCCAAAAGTGAGTGTTAGAACTTTTAAAATTCCACAAACATCTTTGTCTGGAAATACTTCTTAGAGATTTTCTTTTCCTCTCCTCCCTGTATATTTAATTTCCTATTTTGAAACCCAGTGTTTTAGAGGGCACACCCAGGTTTGTACCATTTGGAGTAAATTCTTTTTTTTTTTTTTTGGTTTTTTTTTGTTTGTTTGTTTTTTGTTTTTTGTTTTGTTTTGTTTTGTTTTTTTGTGGTGCCGGGGATCGAACTCAGGCCCTTGTGCTTGCAAGGCAAGCACTCTAATCACTGAGCTAAATCCCCATCCCCTGGAGTAAATTCTTGAAAAGAACCACGCTGAGAAATGTATCGTGAACGAATAGAACAAGGACAGCACCTCCGCGAATCTGCCTCCATCTGAACTGTTTTAGAGAATACCAGAAATCATCCCAATGTTAATTTCATAGCCTCGGGTCTGTCCCAGCTGTTCATTTACAATCCAATAGTTTGAACTTCTCCATCGCAGAAGGATTAAAAAAAAAAAAAAAAACTTGAATTAAAAAGAAGAGAAGGATGGATCTTAAAAACGGGGGAGGGCAGAGAAAGCGGAACAGAATGAAGGGAGGAAGTTGTTTGGAAATGAGGCAAGCACAAAGCGAGACAGGGAGAAAGATGGGGTAGGGGAGACAGGGTTGGATGGCAAGAACCCCTTTTCAGACAATGCAAACCTTCTGCCGGTGTGTACTGTGCAAAGTGCCAACGAGTGTTCTGGGAAGTTTCTCCCCACGGGCACACCCCTTATGGGGACTCCGAACCATCTGTCTGGGTCAGCCTTTGGCATTCCCGTCCTTGTGGGACAGAGGGAAGACAGACAGAATGCATGGGCTGGAGGAGGCCATGCGTGCCAGAGGCGCCTGCGAGGATTGGAGGAAGCAGACTGGCCAGCCCGAAGAGCCAGACACCTGTGTAAACTGCAGGAAGCTGTGAGGAGGAGCCCAGCTGAGCTGATGGAGACACCACATGCATGCGGCTGGAGGAATCAGTCACACAGAGACAAAGGCACCGGCGAGGGCTCTCTAGCACGCATGCGCACACACGCATGCTTGCTAAGTCAATCAAGGAAATGAATAGAGACAGACTGACCCAGAAAGGGCCAGAGGAACATTGAGAGGGGAAAAGAAATATTATGACATGGAAAAGTATCCCTTCCGAAAAGTGTCTAAAGAAATGTAACAATTTCTAAATATCTTCATTTTGCATTTTCGTAGAAATTTATTTGAGATGTCACAAAATTGTAAATGACACCCTTCACTTGGTTAACAGTACCCAATTAATCAGATTTAATAATTTGTCAACTATTCAGATAGATGGGAGCTCACATAGATAACATCTTATAACATTTTCTAAAGTGCATTTACCCGGGTCCCACCCTAGACCTCCTGAATCAGAATTTCATTGCGGGAGGACTAAATCTTGGGTCATACTGAGGCCTTCTTTGCTGAAGAGCTACTAAGGTGTCCGCAGCAGCATTGTATCTGCAGAAACAGCCAGTCTCTGGGGAATGAAACTGTTTATCTTCTCTATATCTTAAAGGGAACACTCAAATGCACGCACTGGCAGGTAGAGGGAAAGACCTGCAAAAGATCTTGAAGCCTGAATTCTTAGAAAAAGAATATATAGTGTAAAATGTTTAATTCCAAGGACTTTCACGAACACTTTAATTTCACATCATTAATTCTCACTTACGGGTATTTATTCTCATGTTTTTGGTTCCCATGAGCACATCACAAGATAGTATTTCTCAAAGTATACTCCACAGTCTACTGATGCCACAGAAAACTCTTTGGGGGGAGAAGTTAAGGGAATTGAGAACTGCTACATATTTTCTCAGTTCTCCACATTTACCACCTATCACAACTGGATGATAGTAAACGTTTTTAAAAACTTGCTTGGTTTTATTTCGAAAAGTGTTTTCCAAACTTATGTGACCAGAGATCCAGTTGTCAACACAATGCCTACTAGGATCATGGAGAAGCAACAGAGCCAGCGATTTGCAAAATGATAGCTGTAAAACTCAGAAGCACAAGTCTGCATCGAAAGCGCACTTGCTAGCCTTCAGAATTCGCTATAACCTCAGTTCCTGACCTACCTTAGGTGAAGATCCCACTAAGTTATTTTTGAATGCATTTTTTTTAAAAAGGCCTCTAGGGAATTTGAGTTAAACACAGCTCCGGTCCTATCTGAGAGCAAAAATACTTCTGAGTGCTCTGCAGAAGTCAGTTTGAAAGTGAGGACGCTCTGGAAAGGGAGCTCTTAGAGGGACAGCGTTAACTAGGAGGAGTCTGTTCTCGGAGGTCCAGCATGTCCTGTTGGCCATTTGGTTGCGGTGTGAGGTGGCATCTGGTCCTCGTCCTTTCACTT
This sequence comes from Hystrix cristata, assembly GCA_004026905.1. Classification (NCBI taxonomy): domain Eukaryota; kingdom Metazoa; phylum Chordata; class Mammalia; order Rodentia; family Hystricidae; genus Hystrix; species Hystrix cristata. Next base: position 68,858 of record PVJO010007877.1, on the reverse strand, counting down.
CGCAGCTTCCTGATCACTTACGCAGAGCCAGCACTCGGGAAGGACCGCTGGAGGTGGATCAGATTAGCTGTTGGTGAAAACACTAGGTCGATTCATAACTGCATAATTCACCAGCTCATACACATCTGTTCCATAAGCAACACTAGTGTGACAGAAAGGCCTTCGGAGAGGCCCAGAAGGCAGGGTAAATCTGGTTTCAGCAAGGAACACAGGATGTGAGATAAAAGTCTCATGAGGAAAATTGGGAAGATGGAAAGGAAGAAGCAGGTAAGAATATACAAACTTTTATTTGTAGACCTGATGAGCCTAGGAAAAGAAAACTCCTCAAGTCGTTCCTGGGGGTATACATAATTGGACCTGTAAAATGAGCAAATAAAATAATTTTTTAACATTGAGCTTTTAATCATGGAGGGTGGCTTTTATACATGGTTTTGGAGCACACAGTTGCTAGGAAATATGACAGAATGAGGAAACAGACTGTAAGTGATATTTGGGGTGTGTACAAGATGGGGCGGGGTGAACAAGATGATCTAATGCAACTAAACGTAACTAAATACATTTCTTGTCCTTGGTTGATTTGGCATCAATTTCAAATCTTTATTTTGAGATTTCCAAAGCACACCCTTGCAGCATGGTTTTAGAATATGAAACCTGATATGTATTCTTTTCAAACCTAGCACCCATACAGTAGATGGTGGCAATCAGGAAGAACAATTCAACAAGAGAAAGTGAAAAATTCCCACTGAGTGTTTTATCAGGACAAGCTTATGTTCATTAAGTATCCGGGTTTTTTGTAATAGAAATAGGTGTGGTTTTTTTCCCCTTGAGTGATAATATCAAATAATCTTCTACCAGTGACAAAGCTACGTTCTCATCACCCCTTTCTTTCCCAAGACCTCTCTCCAGTCCCAGCCCTGAATACTTTGGCAGAGCAGTAGGCCAACAGCTGGGGGAATCAGCATAGCTGCTGGCCCCTCTGGGGGTAAAGAAGAGTAGCAGCTGCCGCCATCACCAGCAGCACCCCAGGATGGAAAAGCTACGTGGCTTTCCTGGGCATCCACTGTGTGAAATGTGCCACAGCAACCTCATAGGATTCTCCTGTATGGCTTTGTCTCAGAAGAGTCTTTGCTAAGCAGGAAAGAAAAGGTTTTATTACTCTTCTATCTAGTGGCTTCTCCAGACTGATGCTGTTAGAAGAGTGAAGATCCAGAGTGTAAAGAGATCTATAGTGACCTGTCTTGGACACTCATGAGCCACACATCAATGGTCTGGTCAATGACCAAACTCATAGATGACAGTAGTACCCTGGATTACATTGCACAGTGACCACATAGTCATCTTAGTTTGTTCAAGTGCATCCCGTGAGGGCCACCCAACAACGAATCACCTAATGACACATTTCTTAGAACATATCTTCGTTAAGTGATGAATGGCTGTATTTGTTTAGAAAATACTATGAATTTAAAAAATACATCACAGAGAAGTCTGGGATAATTTGATTTTGTTAAAATAAATGTCCCTCTCTCCATCGAAAGTGTAATAGGCTGCAAAGAGGACAGTGTTAGCATGTTGCTAGATTCACAGTAAGAGTAAGACAGGCTTTCATGATGTATATCCGTAGAGGTGGAATGGCCCAGCACCAGTTCCACAACTCTAGGTCGCTTGCCAGAGGACTAAGACCATAAAAGGATCAGAATGGTCACGGGGTTTCCAAGAATGTATTTCTTCAGAGAGCTGTTGCTATGCTTCTGGGGTTCCTGCTCCAGAGGGAGAGAAGTGAAGAGTGCTGCGCCTGCAGCAACCTTGTGAGGATGGACTTCCATGACATCACTCAGAGGGGAGCCAGAGGACTAGCAACTAACACACTCTGTAGCAATGGGATGGAAGTAGTTGGTAGTTCAAGAGTGTTTTTGGAGGGGAGGGGGAAATGATGTGCGAAGGTTTCTCGCGGACCAGAGATGGACCAAATCTGAGAGCAAAGAAGGAAGTGTTGTCTTGGGTTCTGTGAAATAAAAGCATCTAGAAGTGCAGATGGATTGAGCACCAAGAAACCAAAAGGTGACACGGGAGTCTTAGAAACTGTGGAAATAGCTGCAAATAGCTATCACAAAAACATTGCATATGGTGCCCAGTGACAGAACTATCTGAAGAACTAGCCAAAAGGGTAAAAAATGAAAAACACAGCAAAATTTAAAAAGGAATCAACTTTAAATAGAATGACCAAAGTAGGATATTTTAAGAGTGAAAATGATTGCTATTAATGATCATTTTCGTATAAACTAACATTGTCTCAGGAAAACTAGAAAGGATTCTCCTCCTAATTTTACCTAGGTATCCTCAGATAGCCTCATACCAAATCCTAGCATCACTGGCTATCTAAAATTGTGCCCTTTCCCTCTCAGCTAGATGATATAGGGACGAGAACTCTTTCTACACGGAATCAAGGAAATATTAAAAGGAAGAAAAAGGAAAGGTACTGCACTGCAACTATTAAGGAAGCTGAATTCATAATTTGTTTTTTTTTTTTTTACCAAGAACATGTATTGGTACATTGTATATATAATGATCATATTCAACACGGTTATTTTGTACCTGTACATGATACATCTCGGTTTTCCCCCCTCTTTCCCACCCTTCTCTTCCGTTCCCCCACCCTTCCGTATTTGCAACAGGATTATTTACATTTTTCCATTTTTTCCCTTTCCCCTTTCTTTTCCTTTTCCCTTCCTTCTTCTCCCCCTTCTCCCTACCTAGTTCTCCTCTCTTTTGAATACTATCTTTTCTTTTTTTACATAATATCTATTATACCTCTTTGTCCTTATTTACACTTATGGTTTCTCATATCAGAGAAACAATTCGATGTGTACTCATGACTCCTAGAAAAGAAATTTCCATATCCAGGTAGTCCCCTAAAGAATTCTATCAATGTTTACATGAGAATTAACACCAATTTTACACTATCTCCTCGAAAAAAAAAAAAGAGGGAAAATTCTTTTGAATTCAATTAATGAACCCTGGATTACCCTGACATCGAAACCAAACAAGGATGGTGCAAAAATACTCAAAACACACACCTCACTCAGACCAATATCCCTAAGTAGAGACGTAAAAATTCTTGAGAAATTATTAGCAAATAAAATTGAACGATATATGAGAAGAATTATAAACCAGGTCCAAATGGAGTTTATCCAGGTATGTAAAGCCAGTTAAATTTTGGTAATCAGTCTATGGAGTTTGCCACAGTTAGAGGCTAAAAAAGAAAAACCATGTGGTAATATTGACTGATGCAAGAACTGACAAAGTTCAACACCCATTCCCGATGGAACTTTCTTTTCAAAAAAATAGGAATTTCCTCAAGTTAATACAGAACATCTACAGAAAAAACTGACAGCCAACATTATAATTAATAATGAAAAACTGAATCTTTGCCCCTTAAACTTGGGAAACAGGAATTGATGTGCACTGTCAGTGTTTTATTCATCATAGAGCGAGAAGTGTTATCCAGCGCAATAAGACAATGAAAGGTACACAGATCTGAAAGAGAAAGAAAGAATCAAAAAGAAAGAAAGAAAGAAAGTACTACTCCTACTTTCAGAAGACAGGACTGTCTATATAGAAAAATCCACAAGAGTATTTTTTGAAAATTAGTCCTGGGAGCAATAAGTGAATTTAGAGAAGATATAAAATGGTTTAAATGTGGTTTGTCTCCCAAAATTTTATGTGCTGAAAACTTGGTACCTCAGTGTGCTAATAATAAAAGATAGTAATACTTTTATCAGGTTGGATTTAGAAAAAGACAGTTTGGTCATGTGGTCATTGTACTTAGAACCATTAAGACTGGGCTTTCAGAGAGTGACCTAGCTTCTGCCAGTCTGATGATTCTCACGTTCTGTACACATTCTCTTTCCTTTCCTCTTCCATATTGTGACATAACCAAGGGGACCCTCGCCAGAGGCCAAACAGTAGCAGATGGGCCACCTGATCTTGGATTTTTTTAGCCTCCAAAACTGTGGGTTAAATAATCCTCATTTCTCTTACAAATTACCCAGCCTTGGATATTTTGTTAATGTAACAAAAAATGGACTGATACATAAAGTAAAGAAACAAAAATCAGTTATGTTTCTATGTACTAGCCATGAGTACACGGACACCAAAATTAATTTACAATTACTGAAAGAAAATCTTAGATATAAATCTAATGAAAATAAAAACAAAAGTGTAGGATTTATTTGCTGCGATGGTTAAACTAAATTGCTAACCTGATTGGTTTGGGAGCCACCTATGTGATTAGTAAAACACACTTCTGGTTCTGCCAGGGTGGGTTGTGAAGGCATGGCTTTGAGATCCATCTGTTCCCTGTGCCCTTCCTGTCTGACACTATTCCCCAGCTCTGCTCCCCAGACTACCTGAAGTGAACAACTTTGCTCTCCCACTCCTTTTCACCACGAGGAACCTGCCTTGGAGCCAGCTGACCATGGACTGAACCCCCTGAAACCATGAGCCAAATTAAACCTCTGCTTCTTTAAGTTTTGAGCATCAGTATTTTGTAGCAGCAATGGGAAAGCTGACTAATACATATGATACATATCATTATAAAATAATGATGAGAGAAATCAAAACTAATTACATAAGCATTCCAGACTCATATATTATAATATTTAAAATAGTAATGATGTTGATTCTTCCCCAAATATATATATATAATGATACCTTGGTATTTGTCATTAATTTATTCCAAGAGGTGTGATGAGCACCACAAACAATGAGTACCAAACAACGTGTTTTGACTGGAAAGAGTAGTGAGCCATGAGGTAATCAACAAGTTCTGGCTTATGTGTTGAGTACCAAACAAACCACAAGTTCAAGGACAAAATTTTTGTGTCAAAATGTGTCAAATACCAAATTGAACAAGTTTGATAGCAGCTGAGTACCAAGACATGACTGTACATGATTACCATAATTCCTATAAAAATGTCAACAAATTTTTTTTGTACAGATAGACAAGATTTTTCTATTAGTCAGCACTTACAAGAACTTACAGGACTGGGGCAAGCCTCCTCAAAAGACTCACTTGCTCTGAATCAGATTTAATGCAAGACACAGAAATTTACAAGATTAGCTTACAATATCTGCCCACTGAATCAAATGTAGGAGAGTACAAGAGATCTGTCCGTGCACTAGAGATCCGGAGAATCCAGCCAAAGGTCTGAAGCCCACGGCAATGTCCCATATGAATCCATATCAGGAGGCTGAGGAGTCTGTGATGGAAGAATAAAGGGTCTGCACCTGAAAGCCCAAGGGCTGGTGCTGGAGGCTAGAGAGTCTGTGCTGGCAGGCTAGAAAGCCAGCTGGAAGCCAAAGGGTCTGTCTGCACTGAGAGCCAGGAGAAGATGCCCAAGGCAAAGGCAAAGACCAGAGCTCCTCTGAAGACAGCAGCAGCCATCCCTGGCAAAGGTGAGGAAAATCAGCCACAACGAAGCTCTTCCAAGGAAAATCAGCTGAAATCCTTCCCTCCTGTTTTCCTTTTATCCCTTCCTGACCACAATCCTGCCTAAGTGGAGCTTCCATGCCCAGAACCATGCTGACTCAATTCAGTTTGGCATTCTCACTCAAATTGACAATTAATTAATTAAGCGTCACAGTTGTTATACACTGTATATGGAAAGGCAACGAAAATAGCTAAAAGAATTTTGTAAAAGGAGAAAACTGTGGTACGAATCACTTTACCTGATGTCAAGACTTATTAAATAGTAATCTTAGTCAATACTGTCTGGTACTGAAAAAAGACAGTCACAAAGGTTAATAGAACAAAATAAAGACCCACATAACAGATTCAGACAAGTAAGGCCAATGGATTTTTGACAAAGTTGCAAAAGTGATTCAAGGGAGGAAATAGACTTTTCAAGTAACAGTGCTAAGACAATTGAAAGTCCATAAGGAAAAAAACCAACCTAAATTCTATGCTTTATATGCAAATTAACTCAAAATGGATTACTGTAGAAAAATATAAAGGATAAAGCTATGAAATTTTCCAAAGACAGGAGAAAAATCTTCTAGACCTAGGGCCTGATGAAGGCTCTTCTAGCATAACACCAAGAAGATGATCTGCTAAAAAAAAAAAATAATTAATTGAGCTTCATCAAAATTAAAATCTTTTATGTAACTCCTTAATAGGAAGAAAGACAAGCTACAGACTGGAAGAAAATACTTACAAACAATATATCTAACAAAGGAGTAGAATCTAAACTATACAAAGAACTTCCAAACTCAACAATATCAAAACAAACAATCCAATCAGAAAATGAACAAAAACATAAAGAAACATTTCTCTAAAGAGAGTGTGTGAATGGCAAATACACACAGGAAAAGTTGTTCATTATGGAAATGTAAATTAAGACCACAGTGAGATATCACTACACATCTATCAGAATAGCTAAAATTAAAACTATAGTGGCAATACCAGATGGTGGTAAGGGTGCAGAAAAAGTGGATCTTTCATACATTTTCGGTGAGAAATATTTTGGAAGTTTCTTTAAAAAGTAAACATGTAGTTAACAAACCACCCAGTAATTGTATTACTGGGGATTTCTTTTAGAAAAATAAAAAATTGTATCTGCACAGAAAGCTACGTATGACTTAATAGCATATTTATTTGCAATAATTAAAATGTCCCTTGTATCAGTCGGTGCTTACTAGAGAAATCAGTAAGCAGATTTAATGCAAGAGATACAAATATACAAGATTTGCATATGTAAGATATACAAATATATAAGAATTTCCCAGATTGGCTTACAGTGGCTACCTGCGCAGTCGAGTGGGCGGGGGAAAATGTGACAGGTCTGCCTGAGCGCTGGAGATCTGAAGCATCCAGTTGAACGCTGAAGGGTCTGTGCCACGAGGCTGGAGAGTGTGCTGGAAGTTAGGAGACGACGTCCAAGGTGAAGGTGAAGACTGGAGCTCCTCTGAAGAAACAGAAGCAGCCTTCCTTCTTCATTCTCTTTTATTCCATTCAGGCTACAAACCTACTAATTGCTGTCACTCACAACCAGGGTGGGTCTTCTGTTTTCAGTAAATCCCTTCAGTCACACCCAGAGCTACGCTGATCCAATTTATTTTGCCATTTCTTACTCAAACTGACACAGTCAGTTAACTATCACATCCCTTAATAGGTGAATGATTAAACAAACTGGTATGCCCATGCATTACTAATCTGCAGTAAAAAGAACCAAACTATAGATATATGCACCAATTTGAATGGATCCAAAGGTCATTCTGATGTATAGAAACACCTTTCAAAGGTCTCACACTGTCTGATTTTATTTCTCTGACACTCTCAAAATGAGTGATGGCTGGAGTTAGGGACAATAGAGGGAGAAAAGAAAAGGTACTGAGGAGCCTCCCAGCATGGTAGAAAAGTTCTGTATCATGGTTGCAGTGATGCTTATATAAATGTACACATGCAATAAAAGGACATAAAACTCCACACACATCATCAAATTCTTGGTGCCGATATTGTGCATGCGATGTGACCATTGGGGGAAACTGGCTGAAGGGCGTGTGATCTCTCTGTAATACCTTTGCAATTTCTTGTGACTGTGTAATTATTCAGAAAAAAGATTTTGGAAAAGCCATGAGGATGATTAACCCTAAAATAACAGCCCTACAAACCATTAATCATCTTTGGGCGGAAATCAAATGAACATAAAAACAGGAAAAGAAGAAAGTATTAGCGAAAAACAAGTTGCACTTTTTTACACAATGAGAAATCATGTACTTTTCACTGATGAAACTTTTTAAAAAATGCCTTAAGAGGATAATTCCTTATTCTTTCTTACTTTATTATATTTTTACATAAAAAATATTTTTGGAAGACCCTACTAAGCAATTTTAATAGCTGAAGGTAACTGAATATGGAGATTTGCCTGAGTTATGTATCCTAAGAACCAAAAGTTACTTCTAGAAAGCAAACGGAAAATGTTAGTTTTGTATCATCTCTCTATTGTACACAAAAAGGTCAGTAATGTAAAATACGGTGCTTCCTTACATTTCTGTACATCAGATTTAGGACACGCAGACAGACGCAGAAGTCTTTTTGACAGACTCGCAGATTAATGATAAATTCAATTCTGTTTCTGCTTTACTTGGCTGCCAAGAGATTTCTGGGTGTCACACAGCTAACCTAATGAGTTTGATTAAAGAAACGTTTATAGAGTGAAATAATCAGTTGAGAAAACGATCGTGTAATTATCACTGACAGAGGATCAAATATGGTGAAAGCCCTGAGTGATTTAGGAAAGAACTCCAGGCGTATGATGCCGTGTTCTCACCCTTTATTTTTGTCCTCAAAAAGTAATTATAAGATATCATAATGTACTTTCCGTCAGCCAAAGACCAACTCCACGTTGTGTGAGAGAATTCAGAAGTGCTTTGTCACAAGATACTCAAACAAAACGAAAAAGCAGCTAACGTTTGGTTTATTAAAAGCTCCTTGACAAAAAGAAACCCTCAGTTCCCTACTTTGAAGAGAATAAAATTAACTTAGAAATGATGGTTTTAACCCACTTTTGTCTGTTGAGAATTGTGCTGGAACCTGATGAAGAAGCAAGCAAACTGCATTCTTTGAGACAGCAAATACATCTGACAAGACATTCCTATGATTCTTGGTATGGTTTGTGTCTAGATGTCCCCTCAAAGCCTCATGTGGTAAGAGGTAGCTGGATCTAGAGTGTGTGGTTACTAAATTAGTCCACTGATCGGTTTGGCATGGTTCTGCTGGGATCAAGGATGTGACACTAGGATTAAGGGTATTAGGATTAAGGGCGGGAGTACTGCCCACTCTAAAGACAGGTAGCCTGGATAAGATATAAAATACAGGAAGAAGCTGGTTAGCTGCTTGCTTGCTTGCATCCCTTGCTTACCTGGCTGTGTCCTGCCTGTCTGCCACACTGCCTCGGACCCAGCTGACTGCGGACTGAAACCTCTGCAAACTGTGAGCCAAATAAACCTTTCTTCCCCTAACTTTGGGTGTCGGGTATTTTGTCCCAGCAATGAGAGAAAAGTAACTAAGACAATTCTGTTGCAAGGAAGATGATGAAATAAGTATGTGTAGCATAAATACTGAGGTGCAAATGGAAATTCAGATATATCTTCATCACTTTGCTTTATCTAGACCCAAGGTTTCCAAGGAAATTTCTCAAGGGATATTGTGGAGTAGCAATGTCATGCTTCCAACCATCCTCCACTTTAGTAATAAAAAAATGGACATAAAATGCTCACGGATTCTGTGGTTTGAAAATTCAGACAAGGTCTCCACTCCACAAAGTCCAGGGCCTCAGCTGGAAAGATCCCCAGGTGGGGTCAATGGCTGGGCTGGAAGCATCGGCGGGCGGCGTCTTCACTCACATCTCTGCCAGTGGATACCGGTCCCATCTGGTTGGTAGCTACTCGACCTCTCTGAGACCTTCTTTCCCGCAGGTTCATTTGGGTTTCGTCACAGAACGGCAGCTAGGTTTGAAGCACAGGACTTCTGAGAGAGCAAGGTGGAACAATGTGACATTTGGAATTTGTCTGGCTTCCTTTCTTCTGTGTTTTAGCGATTAGACAGTCGTAAAGCAATCCCCCCAACTTGCAAGGAGGAAGGTCATAGATTTTATATTTCTCTGGTAGGAGGAAAACTTCTAGAAAAATGTGTGAAATGGAAAGAAAACATTATTGTAGCCATCTTTAGAAAATGCATTCTGCCAGGTACGTTTACATCATAAAAATATATCTTCTTCTTTGAGAGGGGTACAAAACTTCAGACTGTAGGGTTGTATTGATAAAATTTCATCACCATTGGCCAGTTTGGGAAGGTGATTAAAAAATTCACAAAATTAAATTTAAAAAAATTGAAATTAGAATTCAAATTATCCACAAAAAGATTATTTAAATGATTAAATAATCATGGAAAGAAACTCTTGACATTTAAAAAATCCATCATCCCATTCCATAAGAGAATCCCTTTAATTACTCTGGCACCAATATTTCTAGAAACCAAGAATTTACTGCCTCCACAACAGTCCCTTCATCGAGGGACAGTTACTGGGCAGATGTTGCTTTGTGGGGATAGTAAGGGGAGGCCATGTGGAAATGATGGAATATAAATCCATTTTCTTTTTTTTCTTTTTTTTCTTTTTTTTTTTTTGTGGTGCCGGGAATCAAACTCAGGGCCTTGTGCTTGCAAGGCAAGCACTCTAATCACTGAGCTAAATCCCCAGCCCCTAAATCCATTTTCAGAACATAGAGTTTGGATAATTGAAAAGGAGAGGAAAATTGCTAAAGAGAAAAAATAAATTCAGTATATAAAAGAACTATTTGGGAACAAGAAAAATGTATTTTTCACAAAATCATTTGTTTTATTTTAGGAGAGGCCTAGAAAGTGAGACAAGAAACTGGCTAGGATCTAATTGGTGAAGACTTCAATGCACAACTTTCCCTTGTGTCTTATGAATACATTTAAGGGGTAGGGCTGGGCATGGTATGCATGTCTGTAATCCTAGCTATTCAGTGGGCTGTGGCAGGAGGATCACAAATTCAAGGCCAACCTGAGCCGCTCAGTGAAACTCTATATTAAAATTTTAAAATAAAAGGTCTGGGGCTGTTTCTCCACATTCTTTCGGTTCAGTCCCCAGAACTACACACACACACACACACACACACACACACACACACACACACACACATAGACACACACACACACAGATTTTTGGGAAGAATAATCTGGAAGGTTGAATTGGAGCAACAGACAAAGTAGAGGCAGGAGACTTGCAATGACTGTCCAGGTGTGAAGCATGAAGGGGTGATGTGGCACCTCCATTGTCCACACTTGGGTCTCCAAAGATTGCAAGCAGACTGATGATCTCCCAGCTGCTCTCTTCTCTCAAGCGTACCACAACCCTGCAACTATTAACTCATCAATGTAGGGCAAAGTGGTACCTACTTGTGATCACTGAATTCGGGAGACTGAGGCAGGAAGATTGTGGCAAGTTCAAGGTCAGCAAGGAATACATAGTGAAACTAAGTTTTGAATAACCAAAAACACCCAACCAAAATAATAAAAACAACAACAAAAACAAAACAAAAAACAACCAATGCTCATTAGAGAATTGGTGACAAAGTTGGGGCTGAATCAAATATTTTAACTTAAGGAAAACCTGTGAAATCCCTTCAAATCAACATTTGATTAGGTCTTGAGTCAAAAAAATAGAAATTAATTCAGGAATTTAACTTTTAAGTATATATACCAGAGAAAATCACACGTGCATACACAAGATGTGAATAAGCATGTTCACTGCAACATTTTTGGAGTTGCAAAAGAAATGGAAACACCGGGTTGAGGATTTAGCTCAGTGGTTACAGTGCCTGCCTAGCAAGCACAAGGCCCTGAGTTCGATCCCCAGAACCAGAAAAAACAAAACAAAACAACAACAAAAAAAGAGATGGAAACACCATAAATGTCCATAGACAGGAGAACGGTTGAGTACATTTTCATATTGTTATATAATTGAATGTTGTACATTGTAGATTTCAACGTGGGTAAATCTCAAACAAAATATTGAAGGAAAAATCAAATTTCAGGTGCACATAGGTAGTGTGATGACATTACTTCAACTTTTTCCAAAAACACAATGAAACCACCATATAGTACCAAAGAATGAAATACACAAGCTGATAATATGAGGGTGGGCACAGGAACAGCAACTACTAGCAGGTTTGGAGTAGCGGGAGCAAGGATGAAGACGGGCCAGGAAAGAAGATTCCAACTAGGAAAAGGAACAAGGAGGAACTCAGCTAGACTGTGATCCTACTTTATTTCTTAAACAGAATGTTAAATATTTTGCTTTGTTTCACTGTGTTTTGTTCATTGCAGAAGCCTTAACTCTTGCATCCCGGTTTACAAAGAGAGGTATAGAAGTCACAGCCTGCCAATTTCTCAGACTACATGCAAGTGGGGCTATTGTTCCTCACTGTGGAAGCCAAGTGTTGAAAGTGGAAGAATCACTGTGGAGGGGGAGCCTGGGCCGAATCCCCAGGGAGAATGTCCCTTAGAGCCAAAGGCCTAATGGTAAGCAATCAAGCAGGATCAGCCAGGCAGAGCGGAGCAGGTGGGGTCTCCCACTCTTGGCCAACAGATCCCCAAAAGGCTGAGGCCAGGGAGAGAGCCCCATTGCTGTTGCTCCAGTCAACACCTATGGCTGTCCTCAGCTGTCCAGTGAGCAGGAGGTGTGTCCTGTCTGTCTGGGGCATATCTGGTGCTCGGAGGCAGATTGAGGACAGGCTGCAGTTCTTGGCAATTGAGAGGACTCCTGTAGTAATGAAACAAGCCAACGTTTTCCTGCTTGCTCCCTCCAACCTGAGTCTGGAGTCAGATCCATTTTTAAAAGGAACATCTGATTGGGAGGAGTTGGCCATTAGTTCCTTACGTAGCATTTGTCCAATTTGTTAAAGTAGTACACAGAAACCTGGTTGCCTATCAGACAGAAGATTGATGAGTCTGTTTGTCTACAATCTACTCTAGTTACAGAGCTGCATGACCTTGCAAGTCCCACAGTTCCTTTAAACTGGTTGTTTGTCACTTGGAAAATTATGTGGTTAATAATATTGAGCCTCATACAGCTAAATTCAAACTACCATGAGTTATTTATTCAAACTTCTGAAAATAACAGTATGGCAGTGAGAGTAGGAATAGAATTCTGGAAAAAGTGACGAAAAGTGTGGAGGAGATCATGTGTGGAGGAGATCAAGTGTGGAGGAGAGTGGAGGAAGGATAAGACAAAGATAGACTTAGGGACTAGCTGACAGTAGGAGCTTCTCCTTATGTGTCACTTCTACTATGCCTCAGAGACTGGAGAGCCAGTATTACATAAGTGCATGATTGAAGAAGAAATCATTAGATATAATTGAGAGCTGGTACTAAATATCTCAAAAGTCCCTTCCATCCGGGTTCTTCATCTCTGGGAGTTAGAAGAATGGAGGTACAAAGTATAGAAATACATGAGAAATTAATTTGATATGAGATGAATCAAAGTTGGAGATGGAAACAGGAGGTGACCCTTGAGGTATGCGCACGGTTCGGTGAATGGGTCTGACTGCGGGTGTGCGGTCATCAGTCATCAACCGTCAATCCCGGACGCATGCTGCCGACTCAGAGGTCCTGAAGGACTGTGCGCACCTGTGCTGGAGGGTTTCTGATGGGGAGGCGGGAGGTGTCACGTACTTCATAGGTGACTTTCTGGAATGCCTACTTAGACACACCCCTTTCTCTCCTGAATCTTCTACCCACAATAGCTACGAAGGCTCTCCCTGTTTCTCATCAGCACACACTCCTCTTTTCACGCCATCATTTTCTACCTCTGACTTCCAGCGCTCGGCACAACTTCCACGGCGCAGGTCTAGGTGCACGGGTCGCTCTGGGAGCATCCAGGGACCAAGCGACTGTAAGTGACAAGCTTAGGGCTTGCGGGGAAGTGTGATTCATTTCTTGCTCTAACCACTTTGCTCTGAAGTAATCCCAAGAGGCATTTCTGGTGGAAACACACGCTATTATAATGTAGCAGGACCCGTGGAGAGTCAAATAACTGAGGTTGCTTAAGAACGAAAGTACATATGTGGAGTATGTAAAATCTACATAATCTATTGGTGATTTGGTAGCGGGCTGGACCGAGACTCCTGTAATTTCCCCCTTCGCTGCTCGCAGCGGATCCTGTTTCACTACACCAGGTTAGCGGATAGATTGTCTTAATTTCTAAATGTGCAGTCCACATTTTATACCTCAATTTCCCAGATGTGAACTACCACCATTTTTCTTTCTCCCTAAACATCTATATGTCTACCAGACTTCCCTGAACATTTGAAAACAAGAAATAAGGGCTCATAGCTCTGTGGTAGCTTTCCTAGCATCCACAAGGCCCTGGGTTCCACCCTCAGTGTTGAAAAAATAAATAAGTAAACTACACACACATACACAGAGGAAATGAGCCACATCACAGATAACTCAACATTTCATACTCAGCTTCACTTTTTCCAAAAGTCCCTTGGCTATTTCTAGCAATTCACAGATTCCTTCAGAAAACACAATGAGGACCAGAAAGTGAAAAAAAGACAGCAAGAGCAAAGGTTTAAAGGGGCCACAATATACAGTCATGTTGTTTAAAAGACCCTGCTGTGGTTTAAACGTTTGCCCCCTACCAAATGCATGTCGACATTTAGTTGTTATTATAACAGTATTAAGAGTGGGACTTACAGGAGGTGGCCAGGCCATTAGGGGTCTACTGTCCTGAGTGGACTGATGGCCTTTGAAAGGTCTCTCTCCTCCCTCCCTCCTTTTCTCTACTTTCTGCGATGATACAGCAAGAAGGCCCTCATCAGATGCTGGCACTTCAAGTTTTTACTTACAGACCTCCAGAACCATCATCCAGCAAATCCGTGTTCTTATCTAGAAGCATAAAACAAATTAAAACAGACTTTAATAGCTGTGGGTCTTTTAGGAAAGATGCAAGAAAGCAAGCATCAAGATGAAGATTGGCTTTTGTATCTTCAACCAAATTAGCTGCTTAGCCTTACCTTATCCTTTAACTTTCAAAATGTTCGGAGAGCCAGGTGTGGGGCTTCTTGCCCGTAATCTTAGCACACTGGGAGGCTGAGGTAGAAGGGTTACAAATTTGAGCCCAGCCTGGGCAGCATAGTGACTTAACAAGACCCTCTCTCAAAATAAAAAGTACAAAAAATGGCTGGGGATGTAGCTCAGTGCAAAGGCCCTGAATTCAACTCCCCCATACTGCCCCACACACACTCAAAAAAAAAGTTTCAAAGAAAAATATAACATGGGAACTTAGATATTTCTTTGAACTTTATTACATACATATAACTCCATTGTTTTCAGCAGTAGAATTTCAATGAAAACAAGGTTATTGCTTTCACGCTGCTTTAGAAATACACACAAAAAAACCCCAGAAAAATAGAAACTACCATAAACATGCAAACATTTTAAAAGTAATTTAACTTGAGGTTTTAATATGTGCCTGTTAATTTTTACTCAAAGAAACTCATTTGTCTGGCTCCCAGTAGATTTCTTTTTCTCTTTCAGTCTGAGTTAATATACACACACATGAGGAGACACCACGTAGCGACAGTCTGGTCGAGGGTGGGCCAAGTACACACGGCGGTCGTATGGGATTGTGATGGAGCCGAGCAGTTCCTACGGCCTGTAGTGTCAGGGCCATCGGAACAACACAAAACTATACTTTCCTCATGTGCTTGTGGCAATGCTGGTGTGAACAAACCCAGTACAGCACACACAACTGTGCACAGTACGCAGTACTTCATAGTGATAATCAACAGCTATGTTACCAGTTTTTATCTACTATACTGTACTTTTAGTCATTATTTTAGAGTGTGCTCCTTCTACTTGTATGAAGAAGTTTACTATAAAAATGTGCTACATTACAGTGTTTGCCTAGCAAGCGCAAGGTCCTGAGTTCGATCCCCAGCACCAATAAATAAGTAAGTAAGTAAATAAATAAATAAATAAATAAATAAATAAATAAATAAAAATAAAAATGTGCTACATTACGTCAGCAACAGCCTCATCTGTCTCCTGTTTACCACATCTCTCGATGGCGTTAAGAGTCTTGTGAAGTGACGAGCATCATCCAGGTCGGCGCAGGCATACTTTGTGATGGCCACACAATGGTGAGGTTGCCAAACAGCACATTTCTCAGTTGCTGTTTCAAATAAGGCTTGCTACACTCGAGGGCTCAAGAAGAAACAAGAGCGGTGGTTTCTATTCTGTAATTAGGGAAACTGAAGCAGAGAGGGGTTAAATGGCTTCCTTCCCACAAGGTTGCGGAATCTGTGCCATGGAGAGGGAAGGGGTCTTTCCTGCACGAGGTTCTACATGTTAGCCATCACGCACAGACTGAGGCAATGGATGCTGGCACTTTACATAAATATATGATGATGCAGTGCTATATGCAATAAAAATCTGAAACATAAAATGTGGAAGCAATTCAAGAAAACAGATCTCACATTTTTGCCTTTGTCAGAGTCAGAATCTGACATGCTCTGATTAAAATTCAACATCTGCAGACATTTAAAATTAAAATATACAGGTATTCATGTTTTCCTCCTTCCACAGTGTTTTATTGCTGCTTTTTTCATCTTAAATATTAAAAACATTACATTATTTTATTTCATATGTCGAACTCCATGTCTCCGTATATTACACGTTGCCCTTTCACCTTGGAGCTCTGGTTCAAATCCAGCTCTTAGCCGAGGAAATAAAAAACATCTGAAAATCTTTAGTAGACTCATCTCAAGGCCTAATGGACTACAGTTTACACTAACTTGACAAACACAACAGACAAACAGATTTGCCACCAATTAAAATGTTTACATGAAAACATTCAGGAATGAGCAGTACAGAAAGGCCTCTCGGACCTGAAAGCTGTGTCTTTATTTCACAGAGAATTTGCAGCAAAGAGAGAGAGAAATCTGGGCTGCACCTGTCCATCCTAAAGCAGGTGAATGAAGGATCCAGATCATAGAATCCCTCTGCCACTTCATGGTGCAGAAAAACTGAAATACAGAAAAGCTTAGAGGGTAGAAGGAATAAGAGAAAACAGCTCTAAAATAAATCACCAGCTGCATTACATTCCTTTTTACATGCAACAATTATTTACTGAGGCACGCGCTGCCTTCCTACACTTTGCTAGGTACTATTTCACTGGTGTGTTCCAGCAAAAGACAAAACAATAAAAGAAGCCTGTCCACTCTCCTGTGGACCAACTTTTATGAACAATTTCAAATTTAAAAACAAGGAGCTAATAAGAAATTTAATGTTAGACCTGCCACCCTTCCCAAGAGTAAGAGATCTAGCACTTTCAGAGCCAAGCGGAAGACAGGGGAGGGGAAGACTGAAGAACACGTGTCCAGTATAAAGCTATTTCTAGTTTTAAAATTTAAATGCTGTGTGATCTAAATAAAAGATATGCACAGGTCACCGGTTTGTATCTCTACCCTCCAGCTATTCTCCAGTCCCACACTTCGTGACTGCAGAGTCACTTTTCTGATGGGTCCAGTCCCCATCTCTTCTTCTACCTGTAGCCTCATCTTTAAGCAATTGCAATGACAAGTCAGAAGTTCAGGGTATACAAAAGTCCCTTGCGGAATCTGTCAAATTGTGTGTCCTCTAGCTCTACTCCCAGAGATTCTGATGCTGAAGGTTTCACAGGGGTCCTTGGAATGTGCCTTTTAACGACTTGTCAGGTGAAGATGACGCAGGTGGGTGGGTCAAGGGCTACACCTTGGGGAAACAGTTTACGCTGCGCCATGGCTCTGACTACCTGTTCTCAATGGGCTTATCCAGGAGAAGGGAAAAGACCCACCGGTAGAAACATCCACTACCTCTTGTCACTTTCCCCTCTCTGCAGGGCCAGCAGCCTAGAAAGGTTTCACCGAGGACTAGAATTATCCTTGCAAAGGCTCTGGTATGGCTGGCAAAAAACAGTACTTCAGATGATGGGGACCAGAAAGAAGGTGTATTCCGTCCCAAGTCTCTCCAAGCTGGTAAGCCACGCCCTTCCCAGCACCACTTTTAGCAGCACATTCTTGAGTGAACGAACCCACCGACAGGACGTCCTTTTCCCAAGTCACCTGTCTAGTGCATTCTTTAAATTTAGAGCCATTTTTGTTTTCAGTTCTGCACTCAACAGCAATGGGGACCATCAGACACCACCCTCTGATAGTAGAGGACCATTTACAACGTGTTAATGGCCACATTCAGAAAGGCCACGATGAGGGAAATGTGTCCCTGAACATACTGAAATTATTCTGCAACAATTCTTCAATTGGAACTCCTATTTTTGATACCAGTGTGAAAGGTCTTTTATAGATCTCTTCAGCTTTTTCCTAGTGCCACTTAGGAAGAGTTTATTCCCCCATAACTTGCATGTGAAGTTACTGCCAGGCCTCAAAAGGTCTCCCCCACCCCAACGAATACTTAAAGACAGAGCTAAACCCCAAGGATTCAGATTTAGTAGCTCCAGTAACCCAACTCTGACATTCCACTTAAGAACACGGAGAAAAATCATAAAAATCTTCTGCTTCACCGAATTTAATATTTGACAAGTCCCTTAAAGAATAACTGGGATATTCTCACCAAATGCTTTAAGTCCTGTCTGTACCACATCTGTCCATGGAGTTTGTTCATGGACATCTTAGGATATAATAAATCCTTCTTTCCTGACACCCAGCCCCCAAGCAAGGAATGCTGGACAGATGGTGTTAATCTCTGGGTTTCCAGGTAGATACTCCAGTGATGGGAGAATAGCATAGTTCGTTTTAAATTCTTTTATGTTGTTGTCTTCTCTATGAGATGAGTTTTAGTTGAGGATGGTCAGGTAAGAACAAATATTTTTCCTTATCAACAAATTAATGAGCTTAACCTGAGCTCATTCGTGAATTCAACTTGGTCACATAGGATTTTGGCTAGACATCAAATCAAGTGATCAAGGATGGAGTTCTATAGTGAAGCATGGCCTGAGACTAATTGTGGCTTTGTCTTGTCTTTTATTTATTCTGGTAGACATTCCAAACTCAGAATATTTGTGTTTTTCTTATGTTGGACATTGCTGTTTGATCCAGTCACAATACGTAGATGCATTTTAGAATTTCTGCAGAGTTTTGTCATTAGAAACACCACAAAATTGGGTCAAAAGTGTGCTTTCTTGCAGAGTGGTTTCTCAAGGATAAAATAGAAGTGATTTCATTGATAAAACTAAGTCACATTATCTTAGTTTACCAACAAAGCAACCAAATCATTTATCTAACTTCTATTATTTTCTCAACACTGTATTCTCTATTAATAACGGTGTGACACTGTGTAATAATGGGGTAACACTGACCTGCCTTTGGTCTCCAGGAACATAAGATCTGGGTAAGGTACAAGGCTAACGAGAGGGAGAGTCCGGCACTGTGTATGCTTAGTCTGTGATAGATATTTAATCATTTCTTTCATAGGTAAGAAATGACTGACTACTCAACTCTGAGGTAGTGATTATAAATTCTATGCATCAGAGAAGTTGTGGAACTCAGCTTTCAGGAAACTGCTCAGTGAAACCTGTTCCCTAAAACTCACCGTGGGAACTTAGGCTCAGATATACTTCACATAGTAGGGAAAATTTCTACTGGATGCTTAAAGGAGCAAAATTTAAATTGATAGAGGTCAGGGGAGTTGGGAATCCAAGGAGAGAGAATAACAGAAAAGCAAGGTGGAGGTCAAAATTCACCTGGAGCACAGTGAGGTCAAGGAAGTTTACCTAAGTAGTTCAAACTAAAATCATTAAGAGAGCTAACTAGGTTTTACAATACCCTACCTGTCCAAACAGCATCTGCTCTATTGGAAATACAGTAAAAGCCTGAGGTAAACATGTGACTGTACAGTAAACGCTTGGGTTTGTATTCACACGGAAATCTAGCAATCGGCGAAACCCTGTTGGGGTTCAGGACACAGAACCAAACCCAGTCACTTTGTAGTTCTCTTATTGGCAGCAGCTGCACAAACTGGGAAAGGGGGACTGGGGAGACAGAAGGGAAAATAAAGAAAAAAGGGAAAGTCTTATTTTTTTATACTTTCTGTCAAAGATAAGAGATGCCAATGCAGTATGTGTGGTTCTAGAGTTTTGCTTCTTCACTGATTTTTCTGGTCTTTGAAGGGTGTAGTCACTTCTCTTATCTCGTTTCATTTTGTTTGTTTGTTTGTTTGTTTGTTTGTTTTTACTTTTCTGGCTGGTTTTTCTTCCAAACAATCTTTGAGGACAATTCAAGTTTGCTGTAAAAGTCTGACGGCCTTTTCTGCCTTGTCTTGGATGTCAGTTAATTAGTTGTGAATGCTGAGTGAATCCCTTACATTCTTTATTTCAGGTTCTTCTTTTGCAGAAAAAATGTGAACTAGAAGATGTCTTCTGAAACCTACTTATCCTTCCTATTAAGAGTGATTTTTGATATTGAGACAAATGTTACCCAATAAAGGAAATCTGCGTCCACCTGCGATAACTCCTGAGGATCACAGAAACCTGAGGGCAACCTTTCTCGATGTTGATGCCCTGTCTGCACAGTTCAGTCACCACTCCAAGTTGGTCCAGATTCTTAGGGTGTTTTGACGAGCAAGTCTGTTTTTTCTACCAGAATCTGAAGTGCTCCATTCCGGGCCCATCTGTTTTTCATCTTTGCTTTCCTAATCCTATTTCAGGAGGCAACACCCAGTTGCAGTGTGACCTACTGGTCAAGAGCAAAGCTCTGGTCTTGAGTAGTTTGGGATTAAGGCTCAGTCACTTATAAGTTGTAGGACCTTTAGGAAGTGGTATATGCTTCTTATGCCTGACTTTCATCATTCATAAAAAGAGTGCAAAATAGGGGCTGGGGATTTAGCTCAGTGATTAGAGTGCTTGCCTTGCAAGCACAAGGGCCTGAGTTCGATCCCCGGCACCACAAAAAAAAAAAAAAAAAAAATCCAAAAAAAAAGAGGGCAAAATAATAGTTATTCTAGTCATTAGGCATAGAACAATGACCAAAAACATTAGCTTATCTTCAGTAGTAGGTGTTCAGTAAATATATGAATAAAATAAATTTGCCAAAGTCAGAGGTTATATGGGAATAAAATGGCCACACACACGCACACACACATGCAGACACACACACGCGCACACGCACACAAACTTGTGGGAAAAACAAAGTTAAGTAAGGCATAGTACAACCCAGTATGAAAGTTACAGGCTAGAAGGCAAATTGAGGCACACATATGAGGAAAGAAAGTACTAGCTGGAAGCTGGTAAACATAGCACCAGAGGAAATGAAGCATAGCGATGGTTCAGAGCACACGGTTTCCATCATAAGCCCAGCAGAGGCCGTGTGGCTGAGTGGACAGATCTGTCAGCGTAATGGAACTGTGTTTACACAGCATTCATCCCATCTTCCTCCTCAGAATTCTCACCCCGGGAGATTAGTAGATTAAGGAAAACAAAGACAAGGTGTCCATTGTAATACATACAAGCTGAGATTTCAAGAGTCAAATTTGAAGCTAGTTTTTGAGCTAATAACTTCCAAGTTATGTTTTTGAACACCAAGGACAGGGGATGGATATTCCCAGAGGGTGGTCTGCTGGTTTGTGCAACCAGAGAACTTGTGCTGCCAAGCACCGGAGACATACGCCTGAGCGTAACACCAGGAGAGCGGCCAAGACCCCATTCGGCTGCTCTCTTTGTTTGTCTAAAGTGGATGTTTTTCCAAGCAAACTGCATTGTGTTCCCAAAAGAGATCCATCATCCTTGTCTTTGTGGTTACACAGCGGGGATCAAACTGATGGGGTGATGGGTGCCTGGGCCAAAGGAAAAGACGCTGCAGATCAGCGCCCCTCCCTTTGCCTGGTCCTTTTCAAGAACAAAAAAAATCTTTGGAATGAAGTGTAGTGAATGACCTTGAAAGAACCCATCCCCCGGGGTTTGACTCGCAGGAAGCTCTGGACATTTGGGAAACCCAGCGCAGCCAATGGGAACTTTCCTCCAGGCTGCAAGACTACAAAACCAGTTTCCATTAGTTTCAGATTCTGACAAGTTAAGTCACACATGTAAGTTTGGGTGACTGGAATTTATAGCCAGATTTCCAACACAGGGAAATACATGCAAATGAAATAGGGTCAAAGTTCTCCTAACGGTATTAGGACTAAGTAGTTTTGAATATTAAAACCATAAATTCCTCATACTGGACCTCAAAATACATACCTGTCCTCACAAGATTATGTTTTGTTTTGTTTTTTAATTTGGGTGACTTTTCAACTAACATAGACTTTGTTACAAATATAGAATTTGTAATTATGATCCTTTTTAATATCTCAAATAGCACATTAGGTTGGGTTTCAAATGACTCAATCTGGGTGAAGTACAGAATTTTAAGGTATCAGCCTAATATCACTCCCTAAAGGTGATATCCAGGGTCTTCAGGGTGCACAACACCTTTCCTTCCTCATTCAACCTCATCCCACCTCACTCCAAGCATCCTCAGAGACATTAATTCCAGGCACCATCTCCCCAAGCTGCTCCTACCACTATTCCAACATCCTACATCCCACCATTTCATCCTACCTCTTCTCTTTCTTCTCTGCAGTTCTGGGACAGGATGACTCTTTATCTCCGGGAATACTGATTTCCTTTACTGAAGTCGAGAGACTTTTCCCTTTTCCCAAAGGAGAGATCTACCTTGATCCTCCCCCTGGCAGCAATTTTTCCATCTTTCTCTCCTGGAGCAAGAACATACACCAATGTCTATTTTTAAAATGGTTATCATCACCATTATCATCTCCACTTTCATCATCCATCATTTATTGATCGCTATAAGACAGGCCCTGTGCTTGGCGCTTTCATTTAATCCTCACAATAATGCTATCAAATTAAGTATTACTATCCTTGAAAACACACCTTCCAATGTAGATCCCATCAAGAATGTTTGAACTATCACTCTGACCTGAAGCATTATCTCAAGTTTCTCTCCAGCTTTATAAGAAATTATTTTCCAAAGATTAAACACACATACCCTTAATATTCCTATGTTCACACCTGTACATTTTAAGAAAACATGTAAATGGTCCATCGCATAAATATTGATGTTTGGGAAATATTCAGTATAAAATGTGAGCTGATCAGAAAATATGATATAAAAGCATAGATGCATGCAGATATGGGGCAAAAATTGTGAACACCACATTCAAATAATAAGAACTGTTGAAACATCTAGTTTGGTTGTCAAAAAGGAAATGGCTTCAAAAATTCCTAATTGTTTTTCCCCCTTTCTCAGTCTTCAAATCCTTCTACTTTTCCTATTATGTTCAATGATACCATTTAAATTTTCATTCTTCAAACTTATAACCTTGAAATGATCATGCGTCTCTCCAGGAGTATTTTCGTTCTTTATATCCAGTCGGTCTCCAAGTTTTGCCAGACTTTCTTCAATTATATTTTTCTATTCATCTCTTAACTTTTAGCTTCAGTGACAAAATTCAATAAATAAAATATAGAAACAACCTCCTATCCTGGCTTCCAAAAAAAAGTTATTTTAGAGTCATTGTCAATAATGTGCCCCGTTAAATACTGAGTAAAATTTTGCAGCAGTGTATACAACTATTGTTCCTTCTCCAATTTTCTGTGTCATGGAACCTAGAAGAATGCCATTTACAGAAAGTCTTAGTAGCTGTAGAGGTGGTTTGCAGGACAAAACTGATTTAAATTTCCAACAGCAATATGAGGACAAGTAACACTGCCTCCCTTTCCCAAAGGCAGGGCCTTGGCTTGTTGGCAAAGCCTGCTTCCATCATGCCTGTGTCCATACCCTCCTCTGTGGGTGACATTTCACTGCCAATTCCTCCTCCATCATAAACTAGGAAGGTTAGCCTGATACATTCTTTTGTCAGTTCCTCCAAAACTAACCCTCCACCAGCCTTTACCATCATACCTTGTGGAAGACAGTGACTTTATTCTACAACCACTCAGCAAACTCTCCTATTAAAGACTACTCTGTTCACTTATCCATCCTTGTCACTTATTTCAGATTTCTACCAATCATCTAAAACACTCTCATCCTCCTAACAGGTTTTAGCACCTGATTGGCTGGATTGGAGGCCATCTGTGTTCCATTTTTGCAGAGAATTTGTCTATATTTTGACTATGTCCTAAGACGTTGTTTAAGGCTGAATTGAGAAGTGGCAGACTGGGACTGGGGATTTAGCTCAAGTGGTAGAGAACTTGCCTAGCAAGTGCACGACCCTGAGTTCAATCCCCACCAGCATCTCCTTCCTCAAAAAAAACATGGCAGACTAATTGATCTGCTGAAGGAAATTTCAAAGCAGCTCAACTTTCAGGCTGTGGCATGGATACTGACATGAAAACTAACCATAAAG
This sequence comes from Hystrix cristata, assembly GCA_004026905.1. NCBI lineage: Eukaryota > Metazoa > Chordata > Mammalia > Rodentia > Hystricidae > Hystrix > Hystrix cristata. The sequence goes on along the minus strand of PVJO010007877.1, from coordinate 44,875 downwards.
AAAATATCTGTAAAGTTTTGGCGAAGGAGAATGTGACTGCTGAAAAGACTGACTTTAAAAGGGAAACATTGTGCATCAAGACAATAGGTAAATGGCTTGAAGACATCTCAGGAATCAGCAAGACCCCACCCACTGCAGGCTCAAAGGTACAAAAATGTAAACTCCTGAGGAGAGCCACTGAACCCCTGTACAAGAAATCCACCTACAGAATTGGTTCTCTAGGACTCATTTGATTATGCTCAGGCTTTCAGAGGTCCCCAAGCCATGGTCCACGGGGGCTTTTCTATTGCTCTATCTGGACGCAGAACTCGGTATTATTCATGCAGTGTTGGTCATTCAGGCATACGGAATTCAGAAGTTGTAGGGTCATGGAAGTTTCTACCCAGATATCAAAGAAAGTACTGGAAAGCCAGGCAAGTTGACCCTGAGAAGGCAATTGTGTGCAGCTGTGAGAGTAAATCCTAAAGGGTGATAGAGATCCTAGAAAGTTGGAGATGCCAGGGGTGTGGAACATCTGCCAAGAAAAACTGCAGGCAGTAAGTGGAAACAGCGCAAGAGAGAGTTCACATGTACTGTAACCTGCAAGGCTGAAGAGGTGGAGTTGCCTAAACCCTTTGGAGTTCTCATTTCATGACTGTGAGGCCCACACACCAGACATAGAGCTACAGAATTTTAGGTTTCAAATCTATTTCATTCCAATTCCTTTCCACCTTTCTATTCCTCCCTTTTAGAATGGGTATGTTTATCCTGTGCCATTATGTGTTTGGAACATTTAACTTTCTCTTATATTTTTACAGGGGCTCACAGCTAAGAGTCTGCCTTGAGTCTCAGAGGAAACTTTGGACTTGGACTTTTCAGCAATGCCGGAACTCTTATGACTTTGATGACTCTTAGAGATGGAAAAAATGCACTTTGTATAATCAGAAGGACATAAGGACCCCATGGCAGAATGTTATGGGTTAGACATAGATTGTCCTCCAAAAGTCTCATGTGTTTGGATGTGGGCTCTGTTTGGAAGAGGCAGATCACTGTAAGTGTGACCTGGAAGGGTGTAATCTTGTACCTAGCCACTCCCTTTTCTCTCTACTTCTGGCAGCCATACAGTGAGGAGCTTTCTTCCGCAATGCTGTTCTTCTATTCCATTTCTGCCTCGGAGCTGCCTTGGACTGAACCCACTGAAACTGTAAGCCAAATGGACCTCTCCTCCTTTAAATTATGGGTCATGTGTATTTTGTCTTAGTGACAGAAAAGTTGACTAACATTCTAAATTTTTCTTTTCATTTGTTCAAGGCCATTGGTCTTGATGATTTTAATATCCAGTATTCTGGAATTTTCTTACTCTTCTGAATTCTGTCTGTCACTTGACATCAAAGTTTCTCATGTCCAAGTTTCCCTTTGCTTCCATTGAACTACTGTACTTGCTCTGTTTCTTCCTTTTTACTATAACCACTTCTTTGTCTCCTGCACTCACTTACTTCTTCTTTCTTCCTGAAAGTGATGTGCCTTCTGTGATTCTTGTTTCATTTTTCATCCTAACATGTTAGAAATATCATCTATTCAATAGACCTACATTAACTCTACACTTATAAATATGCAGTTCTGATACCTTTTAAATCTTAGTAGCCAGTTCCACCTAGGTGTATTTTTGGCATTCCAGTATGTCGTCAATTCTGCCTGATTTCTCTGTTTCTGCTACAGGTACAAACATCTGTCTAGTTATCCAGCTTTGGAACCTGTCGATCATTACAGCATGTTACTTTTCCATACTTAACACATCTTTCAATCTCTGGTAGTGTTTTCTTGTTTTGTCTTTCAACAAATCTCTTTTTTAAATTCACAATCTTTTAAGGTGAATGTCATTATCTACATTTTACAAGTAAAGGCTTGGAGGTTAGACAATTTTTCTAGTGTCACAAATCTGGTGAGTGATAAGGCAGGATTCAAATTCAGTTCAGTCTTAGGCCAGATCTGGGTTTTTTCTTCTCAAACTAACTCCACAAATAGACACTGTTGCATAAAATAATAATAATATCAAAATATGCATCATTAGAAATAAGTATTTCTACTTTTTAGGATTTTTCCTTGTCTGTAAAAGGTTAATTATTAATTCACTGAGTGAGTCCTTATTTCAGAATTTCAGGTCTTATAAACATATAAATTACAAAAACAAGTTAGGGGAAAGCTGGAGAAAATCAACTCTGGAATGCTGCTTTCCTGGTTCCACATACCAGTGGAGTAAACTTTGGTGTGACCCTGGACAAGATGCCCAACTTCTCCATGCCTTGCTTTCCTTCTCTGTGTTACTCATGTTCACCTTCTGCAGTAACAGAGAGGTGTCTGTTAAATCTAATGTGGACAAATTCCTTGACATATACTAAGCACTCAAAATGGGTGATATAGGTGATATAACAAAATAGGCGATGAGACACCTAACTAGCTTTGAATGCTTTGGAAAGGAAGGTAAGCTGAATCCCCCAGGATTTATTTAGGTAGGATCCCTGGAACACCCAGAGATATGGAAAATTCAAGCGTAGAGAGAAGGAAGTTGCCTAAATACTGTGATCAGCAATATAAATATTAGACTCCAAAATATGATACTAGTTTTTTATTTGTAGTATAGAGTTTGAAACACAAAAAGGATATACTAAATAAATGTCTATTTAACCTAATTATTTTATGAATAAGAAAATAATTAACAGCCCATGCCTGACTATATCTAATACTGACCATCTAATCTTCAAAGCACTTATAAATCTAATTTAATTCAATAGATTAATTCAAATGAACCTAGTCATAAATTTGTAAAACATACAATGTAATTTTTTAAGTGCTACCTTCTCTCCCAAGCCAAACTTTCATCTTAATCCTCGATGCCTTAGCTCATTATTTCCAACAAAGTGGTTCTCTACTTTCCAATGAACTTCAGGTCTTCCTCCTCACTTCCTTTGGATCCACGCCATTTCCTATTACCAGAACCATAATTCTTACCTCTCATTATAAACTTACTTCCATTTCTTTTCTGATCCAACAAATTTTCCCATTTCTCTGTCCATTAAGGGTAACTGCTGCCTACCACCATCTCCAATTTGTTAACTCTCTTTCTTCGCAGCCTCTGTTGCATTTTAGCAAAGCTCCTTATCAGTCCCTTTGCACTTTCCCTTAGCCGTTTATGTGCAGTGCCTCCTATGTGATCAACTCCACAACAACTTGCCCATTGAACTGATTCTTTTTATTAAAGGCCTAAATGTTCTTCTTCCTCTACAAAGTCCTACAGGCTTAAACCAAGAAGGAGGCATTTTTTGCCCAATCCCAATAACCTGCTCATGGACTCACCCACCTGAAATCAGAAACACTGCACTTAGAAATTCACCTAAACATTGACTGTTTAAATTAGCGGGCTTTGCACTTGACCATCACATCATCGCTTGTGTACTGCACTCACTCCATGTCTGTCTTGTCATAAAATTATCTGGAGAAACTATAGTCCATGGTAGGCAAGAAGTATTGAAAATATGGCACATCTCAACTTTGTGAGGCAGGAAGTCATCCTCAGAGAGAAGTATTCCTTTCTGACAGCCTCTAAGTAGGGACTTACAGTATGTAGATGATGGAGTATAGACGTGGCAGGAAGAGAAGATACCACAATGTACACTGTCTCTTTGAATATTGGACACTTTCCCCAAATACTGTATACTAAAAATAAATAATATTATATTTGAGGCTTTGCAAAGTACCTCACATCATGGGGCTATTTTCACAGTTAATTTATTATCAATAACAAATGCTATTGGATGGGGATTCATTGAACCAAAACAGCCTCGCTCAATGCTGGTTTGGAAGCTTGTTGAAGTCATCTAATGTGGGCAGTTTTTTTAAAAAAAAATATTTTTACATGACACATAGTAATTGTGCATATTTATGGGGTACAGTGTGACATTTCAATGTATGTATATAATGTATTATGATCCAATGTATAATGTATAATGATCAGGGAAATTAACTTATCTATCACTCCAGACATTTATCATTTCTTTGTGTAAATATTCAATTAATTGTTGTCAAACATAGTTATCCTATTGCATAATAAAATATCAAAAGTCATTAATCCAACTTGTATCCATTAATCATCTTCTGTGAGCAGTTTTTTAAAAAGAAAAAAAGAATTGCCACAGATTTAATCATTATTCTGGGTTATTTGACAACTCTACATGCTGTATATCATTTTAATAAGACTTCCAATATTTCCTTATATAGTAATATTGTGGAGATTGTAGAGTGATTTTTATTTTTAAGAAAAGTTGTAATCCCAATACTATGCAAATGGTAGGTGTGGCTGGGATAAAATTCCCAGTAACAGTATTACACACTTAGATCCAAAACATGAAACAGAAGTAAAGGCAGTCATCTCTAGAAAACTATATTAGGCAATTTGAAGAACAGCTCACATGATAACAGAGTCTGCTGCTTCTTGGCTTCTTGGTTTCCAAGATACAGGTGATGAATTCAAATAAAATGATCTTGTCAGGAATGAGCTCAAAATATTACTTCCAAAATAATATGTTATTGAGATGCAATCTTAAACACATAAGTGAAATGAAACTAATTATTAGATTCCATAAGTAAACATTTAACTCATTGATACCACACTGTGCATTACCCTTACCATATAGAAGCAGGCCAAAAGACACGTTCGGGTGGTACGCCAGGAAAGAGATGATCGTCCATTATATTGAGATGGTCTTACATTCATGCTCTGCCAGTGAGATCAAGCACATGTAATGAATGTGGAAGCAGAAGGTTCAGATGGACAGACAGCTGGACGAAGGACCGGCTCAGGGAGAAAAGATGGCGACACATTTTAATATTTTTTCATAGCAAGGTCACAAGCGTGTCCTGTACTAAGAAAAATTGGGACACTAGGGTCTGGAGGACAGGAACTAGTTCACTTTAGTTCATTTTGTTCCAGGACAGAACGGCGAGTGCTCACTGGATGTTATTCATTGATGGTTAGGATGTGCCATGAGGCTGTTTACTGCAGCATCTTTCTGACTTATTACATAACACAAAAGAATGAAATCTGAAAAACACAAAAGGTGGAGAAATGTTCAGCATCATAAAGTCCTGCATAATACATATTTAACCCTTTTTACAGGCTTCTCTAGCTAGCTCTTTAAACCTACTTTTGGGCTTTTTCCCAGCTAAAGGCCTCCTTTTGTTGAGCAATTGCAATGTATAGTCACATTTTGAACTGTTGCCAGCTAAAATTCTTGCGTTAGGCTTCATGGCTGTCTGTTCCACCAAGACAAATATGATCGAGCTCAACCCCTCATTTGAGTGCATTGTTCATGGTGCTGAGCAGTGATTTTCCATATCTGACTGTCTTTGCGTTCACCCCAGGAGGAAGGGTGAGCCTGGCTTATTGAGTTCTCATTGCTCACAAAGCAGCAACATCTGGGAGGCTGAGCATTTTGTTGGCAGGTCCAGCCCAGAGGAATTCGGCCGTGGTTCCGATTGGCGCTTATCAGTAGGTGTCACTAAAGACAGCTTCGGAGACAGAAAAATAAATGGGCCAATTAAGCAGTGCCAAGAACAGACTATTTTATGGTCATCTCTGCTCTTTTTATTGTTATTCCAACTGCAGAAGTTTTGAGATTCTAATATTCCCTGGTTCCCCCCTCCCTGCTGCTGCAAATGAAGATTTTTTTCCATTTTCTAAGTGCCTTCCTTTAGAGTTAGAGAGTGGGGCATTTAATTAATGTATTTATTTTGTGGTGCCTGATGTAGCACTTTAGCAAAATGAAAACAGATGAAGGAGATTAATTCTAACACTTTATTGCAACGAAGCTACAGCTGGCCGCTCATCTACAAACAAGCTAGTGAATGCTTCTCCAGCCTGTTTCTCTTGCAGGCGGAGACTTAGCATATACACCAAGCGCACTCGCTATCCACCTTGCCTGCGCCCTTGTGTCCTCTCTGGGACTCCCCTGCAAGCATTGGACTCTCGTGAGAGGCCACATATTTCCGAAGAAGTCAGCAGAGGGAACGCTCAGTCCTCTTCCTGGAGTGGAGCCAGACTTCTTAATAGTGGCCACCTTACTCCCTGGTTTTAATTTTTGGTGACTGAGGCTCTTTCACCTGCAAAGATACAAGCCCAGTTGGGAACTCTAAATTTGATCTCCAAGTCCAAGCAACATCACGTACCTACTCATAGTTACCTGAGGGAAAGAAATGGGAAGTATGCATACGGATGGATTTTATTTGCAAAATGGACTATGAAGCATATCAGATCATAGATCCCAGTGTCAGCACATTCCTGGTATAGGGTAGGGGCCCAGGCAATGTTGGTTAAATGAATGAGATGGCTACTAACTCAGAATATCAATAAACTATTCTTCCAGGATTTGTATACAGCCTCTACCACCTACTAAGTATACTAAGTTTGAACCAATTTTGGCGGGTGCCTTCATTCTGTCTGGTTATAGGAACATTCCTATCACACCTGGTAGGTTGATTCTTGGGTTTGAATTCCAAAGCACTGACTTTTAATTCTAAATTACTTATAATTATAAATGTAAAGACAAATAATAACTAACAATAATAATTATAGCAGCTGTTGTTTATTGAATAGTTACACTGTGCTAGATTAAATTCTATACATTATTTCACGTAATCCCACAGCAACCCTATGACATAAGTGTGATTATTATCCCCATTTTACGTATGAAAAAATTGGGACCTCGGCTTGTTATTTGTTCAAGGAGGTACAGCTGGAAAATTGTAGAACCAGGCTTAAGACCAGCCTGCCTGACTCTAAACCTGTTCTCTTAACTGAGTACTTTACAGCCTTCTCTTCTAACATGGAATTAGTAGTAGTAAATCTTAATAAAGAGAATGGAGGGTATATTGGAAGAGAAGAAAATAGAGAGTGAGAGAAAATGAGTGAAGGCTAAATCTACACTGCAGGATTTATTGCTGGGATGTTGGTGTTTAATATATGCAGGGCACAAAAAAGTATTGCTCGTTTCCATGGCTGGGAATTATTTATACTCACGGTACTGTCATCTAGTCTCCAGGCACAACAACGAGTGACTAGTGGCCCTCATTTTCACCATGAACATTCTTCCCTGGCATCTTTCTGCAATTTTAGCCTCTCAAGTCCAAGTGACATGATGTCATTTTCATTTATTGGCTATAATTGCTGAATTATTCATGCTATAAATCTACATTCTTGTATTCTCCAAGAAAAATGGTTCTGCAAATTGCAAATTACAAACCAGAACCCAGAGCCCATTGGCCCTAGAAACATGCCTGGTTTCTCTACACAGAACCTACAAGAGATAAGAATTTACATTTGGTGTTTAGATCAAAAGTTTACAAATCTGAAGGAACACACAAGCAGCCAAAACTTGATGAAGATATTACTTAATGCATTAGAATGTATCTTACTGTTCTTAAACTCCTGGAAGGGTTGGTTTTTAAATTGGATCTTCCCCTAGAAATATTCCATCTTCCATCAAGGCATAGCATGTCCACAATACACACACCCTGGAACGTTTCAAAGACTGCTGCTCATGTTTTATCCTACACGAAGAATACCCTTAAGGGAATTTCATGTGTAACAGGCGTGTGCTCAGAAAATTAGCCTTGGGGGTTAATTCTCCACTCCTTTGAGGGTCATTAGGATTATTGTCCTTTCTTCAAGATCACTGATATGTCTTATCCAGATCAATGAAAATATAGAAGAGGGTTCAGTCATGGAATATCTCACATGTCATAACAAAACAATTTAGAGCTAAACTTCTAGAAGCCCCATCCTTGAAGACACATTTATAAAATTCAAATCGGCAAGCACCAAAAACCGGATATGAGCCCAAAACTTCATCTTGTCCTGCAAGGAAGATGAACGTGAGTAACATCATTTCTGCCTTCCAAATCACTGCACTATTAGGAAACAAGATGAGTGTCATGATAAATAATTTGTCTTTGAAAAACGGAAGATGATCTTCATTAGAAGAATTGGAAAGGCTTGATAGAAAGAGGTTGCCTTAAAGGATATGCCAACTGCATGGTTGAAAAGTAAATAAAATAAAATTTGACAGTGTGAGGTGGCATTGAGCAGAAAAGGAACATTTGATTTTCATTTACAAGCAACAGTAAGAGCAAACATACCCTGAAAATGTACCCTAGTATTGTAAATGTCACAAATGTACTCTGGGTGTTATCTTACGGACAAAACCCATTGATAGCAACAATTATGTGACCAATAGCGAGCAAATCAGATACAAATCAAACAGATCGGCTATACCAGACTACAGTAAACTATTGGCAATGCCAATGGTTTAGTATGAATATGGGTGGAGATTGGACATAAAGACAGACGAGTGTCATTTTGAGACAAACCTTGAAGACTGACTGAGGAGTTTGTGCATCAGTCACTGCACAGCAAGGAGCGGCTGGCGTCTTCAGGACAGAAGGAGAGCAGGACCCATCACAAGCTTCGGGAAAAATCCCGCAGCAATGTGCAAGATAAGATACATAAAACGCAGAAGGGAGTGAGGGCTGTGCAAAGGAACACAGAGTAAGAATCTATGCTAGATTTGACAACGGCTCGGTGGAAGCAATGGTCCCATTTATGGAAATTGAAAGAGGAAACAAAGATTTTTGACTGATGACAGAAAGGATGGTGGTTCTGCAATCAGAAATAAAAGCGGGAAGAGAGAGAGGTTTGGCAGAGGCGGAAGTCACACAGCCTGACTCGAGACATGATGAATTCAGTTGTCCTCAGTGCTTGTGTGCCACATTGAGAATAGTTCTAGAATGTGACTGTGGGCTTGTTAATGTAAGATCTCCCACCCCAGGAGTAGCGATAGAAGCCATGGAAGCTAGTCAGATCTCCAAAAGTTAATGGAGGAAAGAAGATAAGCTTGAATAGGCAAGGAGAAGAACTGCTAAAGGGTAGTAAACAGAGCACAGAGGTTTAAAAACATCTGGAATCATGCAGGCTTAAATTCAAATTCAGACTCCATCTTTAAGAGCTGTGTAGCTTTCCCCAAACTTACATAAAAAATGTTCAGCATCTTTACTACCAGAGAAATGCAAATCAAAACTACATTGAGATTCCCTCTCACCCCTGTTAGAATGACTATCATCAAGAATACAAAAAAACAATAAATGCTGACAAGGATAGGAGAAAATAGGAACCCAGCTACATTCGTGGTAGCAATCTAAACTAGTACATCCACTATGGAAATCAGTTTCCTCAAAAAGCTAAAACTAGAGCTACCATTTAATCCAGCTATAGGATTCCTCAGGATATTCCCAAAAGAGCTAAAGTCAGCATATTAAAGGATACCTACATTCCTGTGTTTATTGTGGCACAATTTACAATAGCTGAACTATGAGAATAGTTCAGCTATTTACAATTTATAATAGCTGAACTATGAAAATAGCCTAGGTGCCCATCAACATATGAATTGATAAGCTAAAATGTGGCATGTATACACAGTGGAATATTATTCGGCCATGAAGAATGAAATCATGTAATTTGCAGGAAAATGAATGGAGATAGAGGCCATTATGTTAGGTAAAATAGTGCAGATTGAGAAAGTCAGATGTTGCATACTTTCTTTCATATATGAAATCTAAAAAAAAAACAGCTAGAGAATAAAGAGATGAAAGTAATACAGAAGGAAGACTGTTAGAAAAGAGGAAGCAGATTAGGGGAGGGGAGAAAAAGGGAAAGAGGGGCTGGGGATTTAGCTCAGTGATTAGAGTGCTTGCCTTGTAAGCACAAGGGCCTGAGTTCGATCCCTGGCACCACAAAAAAAAAAAAAAAAAAGAAAAAAGAAAAAAGAAAAGAAAAAGGGAAAGAGGATAATAGAGAGGTAAATATTATCAAAGTACGTTATGCACATGTGTGAATATACCAAAATGTAACCCAGTTTTCTGTATAACAGACAGGCACTAATAAAAAAGTATACTGAGTTGTGTGGTTTTTAAATCTTTTTTGACAATTAAATGAAATACATGACAAAAGTAGAAGTAAATTGTATATCCACTGGGTGAAAGATGTTGTAAGACATTTCGTCGATGAGAATATGTAAATGGCAAATAAGTTCATGAAAAGATGTTTAACTTCATTAGCAATTAGGGAAATGTAAATGAAAACCACAGTGAGCTATCACCGCACTCCTATCAGAATGGCTCAAATAAGAAATAATGATACCACCAATGCGGGCAAGTCACATCGCCATTAGGTCATCGTGACAGTGGAAACTGTACAGCCACTCCAGAAAACAGCATGGCAGTTTCTCAAAAAGCTAAACACGAAACTACCATATAAGCTGGCAAGCTGGGCATGCTGGAGAAATGAACACTTACATTCACGCAAAAAGCTGTACACAAATATTCATAGCAGCATCATTCGCAGTAGCCCAAAACTGATGTCATCAACAGGTGCCTTGAACATCCATCCACGCCAGAGCCAGCAATGAAAAGGAACAAACTACCAGTATTTGAAAAAATTGGGGTGAATATTCAGAGAATTATGCTGAGTGAAAAAAACCCAGTCTCCCAAAATCACACACTCTGGAGGGGACAAAATTACAGAAATGACTAGTAGTTGCCAGTTAGTAAGGAGGGAGTTGGGATGGGAAGGTTATGGATCTAGCTTTATGCAAGGGCAAAACAAGGGCTTCTTGTGGTGACAGAAATGTTCTACATCTTCACCGAATCAACGCCTAGATCCTGGTTGTGACATTGTATGACAATTTTGCAAGATGCTTCCATGGAAGAAACTGGGTAAAGTATACAGAGATTTCCTTCGTATTATTTCTTACAACTACATATGAATCTATAATTATTTCAAAATAAAAAGTTTAATTAAAATCTTCTAGCCTCCAATTATCATCTTGTATTTTGATGAGAGTTAGTAAAAAATTAGTAGATTTTAACAGGCTATTTGGAAAAGAAGAGGGAAAGAAGAAAGAAGGAATGAAGGAAAGGAGAGAGGGATGAAAGAAGGGACACCGGGAGGCTAAGAGAGATGAGAGGGGGAAAAGAGAAAAAATGGCACTAGATCTTGCTCTGCGGAACAGTCTAGGAGAAATGGAGGCTGGAAGAACAGCTAGGAGGTTTGGTAGGGTTCTAGGAGGTGAAATGTGATGTCTTTGATAATGGAGAGGTAACTGTTTCCTTCTCAATAAAGAACATGAATTTACTCGATATGAATCCTTCAAGAATCCCTCTTGGCATGAAGTCCCTGGAGTGTCCAAGAAAAATAGATGGCCTGCGGGCATAATTGTGCAGATTTGAAAGTAAAACACAATCTCCTGATCTGCTCCACCACATGTGTGTCCTTGCAACACGATATTTATGATGTGAATTGGGCTGATTAAATCCATTTTAGGGTTCAGGGTTGTGCACAACCTAAATATCCTGGTTCTCAGGGAATGAGGAGCTTGGTATTTCCTTTGTGTACTTAGTCTTACTAACATCAATAGGAAGCTGTAAGTGATAAGGAGAACTCGGCCTGCAGGCAGGGGGTGGGATTCAGCTGTGTGCAGTTGAGAGTCAACCTGAATCCAGGACTCCCCAGTCAACCTTTCACGAAATGCATTTCCAAGGCCCGTCTGGGACTAGCCTACACAGATGGTGCATAGATGAGAAGGCTTGACACGAGAGGTTCCTCAAAGTTAGAAAACATGAAAGCGATGGGTTCTGGAGACAGGGTAAATTCCATCATGGAATCCGAAGGAAGCCAACGTTCCTGCTAGAGACTAGAAAAGAAATAGTAAATAAACCAATGGATTTGACTCAATGCTGAAACTGAAGATCGTTACATATACCAGGATTGAACTCATATCCAAACTTAACAAAGTAAAATGCAAGAGGAAAAATTACAATCCTTTTGCTCTGTAATATAGTACAGACCCTACATTATGTAATGTCAATGACTTCGTACCCCAAAAATGAACAAATCAACTTTTAAAAAGAGCCAAAGAAAGATTCATGGAGTATATTATCTTCACTCTGGGCAACTCGACTGGACAGGTTTTTTAATATGGTACAGAGATAGCAAACCTTTAAGTGAGGAATTGCCAGTGAAGCTGGATTTGTCCAGTTGTTTATCCCTCTTTATTAATATCAGGCTGGAATTGTAGGATCAGGCCAAATAATGACGTAAAACCCAAAAGAAGGAATGCTGCTAATTGCCAAATTTGTCATGGAATTATCACATTTTCTGTTTCACTGTTAAGCACTGGGGGACATACTGAATTAAAAAAAAAGTGCCAAAGGAAATGTAGATCAATGTCCCCCCACAATGGTTGTGGCGGAAAAAATTCAGAAGGCCAGGCATTACATCCTTGAAAATAGACAGCTTTGAGCAATCAATGTAAGTGTAATTACTGTTGTGCACAGTAATGAACTAATTTCTGCATATAGAATTGAAGATATAATAGATGTAAGAGATGGCGTCCACATAGATCTCCAAAGATTTAGGCAAGTCTTTTCTTCAGATTCTGTCTTGACGTCCAACTTCTCCCTGCTTCCATCTTGTCTCACCTTGAAGCAAGTCATAATATTGTCTTGGTAGATTCCTGATATTTTACTCTTAGGTAACTGTATAGTTGAGCTTTACTCCCCACCATTCTGAACATATGGAAGCAATTAATTCATTTTCTTTTCCATCATTAGGATAGGAATCCTAGGATATTCTACATGTAACTTCATCATAGGTTTCTCTTAACTAATTACATAATATCTAACCCATTTTCTTAAAAGTAAAACTTGCTAGTTAAGAAATAAAGAATGGCATTGCTTATAATAAACTCTGCATGCTACACTGTAATTTAAACTGTACTGTTATGTATGGTGAAGGACTGAAAGTTTAGAGTTACTCCCCTTGGCAAACATTTTTTTTAAGGATTGCTTAAATAAGCAGTACAGAAACCAGATGTCATTTGGTAAGAGTATCTGAATGACCAAAAATTCGCTGTCTGGGTATTTTTTTCCTTTATAAAAACAAGAAAAATTCTTTGGATTTATATCATATTTAGCAGCTGTGAAACAGTGCAAACATCTGTTTGTACCTATGGGGAGCTGACCTGCGGGGCCCCCATCTCTTAATCACCAAGCATCAGGCCAGTCTCACATGCAGAGTTTATTGTTTTCTTCGCCGTTGCCTCCCGCACTTCAAAAGTTTTCGTACACTCATGTTCTACTGGCAGAACGGACTAACTAACCCATTCATTATAAGACCAAATGATTAGAATTTTTTGACACATGATCACAGTATTCTCTCCACCCACCCTGTGCCCAGAAACACAGTCATGTTTGCCTCTAAATTCATTTTGGAGTGTCTACACTTACTCCAAATAATGCAAAATTTATGAGCCTCGAGCATGATTGTAGTAGCACATACACCAGTGTGCACAAGGCCTATAGTCACCATTTGGGGTCACAATCTTTAAAAAACCATCTTAAAATAATTTGTCCCTTTTTTTTATGAGTACAAACATTACACTAGCTCTTATTTTGGAATTTTTCTATTAGGAGTTTGCTACAGTTTTTTAAAAGAGCGATAATAACAACAAAAAAAAAAGTTACCACACTTGCACACCCAGGGAATATCAGTTTCTAAAGGCCAACATTTTTACCGCACTTTATAAATAAGGAAAGTACGCTGAATTGGAATCGAAGCTTGCCAGGTCAAATCAGCTGCTTTATTTATACATTCTTTTTTTTAATATGTACAAAGTCTGCCAAATAAAGCATTCCTACTGCAAAAAAAGGTAGGAATGAGCTTTGTTTTTATATATTAAGAAAAACTAATTAAAACAAAGTCTCCTTTCAATGATTTCCACTGCAAAGACAATATAATCTGATGTAACCGCTATACTAAATGTTATTTATGAGATGATCCCTCATAGAAATGATATAGTAATAGGATAATAATAAATTATCTGTAACAATTGACTCAAGATCAATGAATAACTTTGGTGGCTCCTATTTCTAAAGTTCTCTATACTACATACAATTTACATTGTACTTTAGAAACGAAAAGAAAGGTCGTATTGTAGCCATGCTCTTACCATGTAGAACTTATATTTTGTTGATTTCGCTATTTCAAATATTCTAATTGCCCCTACGGAGTATAGTGGGAGGGGTATATACCCAACAAATTATAGTCATAGAAGTATCCAGAAACTTGAAGAAAAATGTTAGGTAAAACCCATATGTACAACACTTCCCTTCTCATCCTGCTGAGTTCAAAGCACTTTTCTAACTCAATGACACACTTTTAAAGAAAGATGAGACCTTGGATTTGCCTCATCTTTATAGGCAGTATGGTCTAATGCATGTGTTGTGAATCTGGGATCCATAAAACAAGACTAATTCTCAAGATACCAGTAGGTGTTTGTGGGAGAAAAAATGGTTCCATGGTCAATTAAATTTGGGAAACACTCACAAAATGTTTCCTTTTTGGCTAAAGACAAGGCTTATCAGCAAATTAAAGGGTCTAAAATGTACTGCAGTAAATAATATTGGGAGCCTATATTATTACTACATGTAAAAAAATTAGGAAAACTTTAAGACATAACAAAGCATAATGAATAACAAGATAAACCCATATTCACACCAACTAGTTGAAGAGATAAATATCACAAATACAGTCAGTGGCTCGGTGTGTGCACTCCTCAACACACTTCTATCTCTCAGGGGTAACAAATTCTAAATGCATGTACATTGTGTATGCTTTTAATGTCTTTACCATCTTTCTGTGTATTTCCAAGCAATGACTACACTGTGTTGGTGGTTAATTGATTAATTGTCAATTTGCGGAGGAACGCCCAGCTGAATAGAGTCAGTGTGATTCTGGGCATGGAAGATCTACTTTAGGGAGCATTGTCGTAGCAATGGTATAAAAGGAGAATGGGAGGGAAGGATTTCAGCTGATTTTCCTCGGAAGAGCTTCAGCTGTTCTCCTCAGAGAAGCTCTGGTCTTCGCCTTCACCTTGGCCATCATCTCCTGGCTTTTGGCGCAGATTCTTCAGCTTCCAGCATTGATCCATCAGCCTGCCGGTGCAGACTCTCCAACCTCCCGCAGCAGCCCTTGGGCTTTCTGGCACAGACCTCTCAGTCTTTTACCACAGATTCCTCAGCCTCCCAATACAGACTCGTGTGGGACATTGCGTGGGCTCCAGGACTCCGGCTGGATTCTTCAGATCTCTAGCATGCAGACTGATCGCTTGCACTCTACATTTGACGCTGTGGGTGAATGTTGTAAGCTAATCTGGTAAATTTCTGTCTCCTGCATTAAATCTGTTTCTCTTTCAAATACTGACTACAATGCATTTTATGTTTTAAACTTTCATATAAATGCTATAACATTGTAGGTAGTATTTTCAAGAGAGGAACTCAATCCTATATTTATGAGATTTTAACAGATGTAGCTCATTTATTTTCACTGTTACATAGTATCAAGACAAAACAGCACATTAGACAATACTTCAGATAATTATTAAACTGGAAGACAAATCTAAGGAAATGCAGAAGTGAGAAGCCAAGAGAAAGAAAATATTAAAGAAACTCTAAGAAGAAAATAGTAGATAAAGTGAGAAATCTAATACTTGTCTCATTTCTAGAAAGATGGGAATGAGGTAGAAACAAAGAGATAATATTCGAGAATTTTCAAGAATCATTGAAAAATACTAATTCTCAGATTCAGAAAACCCAACAAACCACAAAATTTTATATGTGTATATTTATACATATTCCTATGCATACAATAGCAGTTCTTAAGAATACAATCAAAAGTTCTCTTCAAATGAGGCAAAGAGAAAATGTATTATCTAAAAAGAATAACAACTAGACTGATAGCTGTTTCTCCTCAACAGCTACAATGTCACTAAACACTGGAATGATTCCTGCGACTTGCTAAAAGAAAGTAACTCTCAAATTTGAACTCTACACTCAATGAATCATTTCTTTAGAACAACAAAAAAAAAAAAACAAAGAAAGGCTTTTCTCAGATTTATGGAAAAACAAAAACAGATTTGTTACCATTTGTGATACAAAAACCTTGCTACATAAAAAGTCTAAATTACTTATTTTAGGCAGGAGGGATTAAGGTGTGAGACAGAAAAAAAAAAAAGTGTTATTAAATAAGCAAATAGACCTTAATCAGTTGTTCTGAGCCAGAAGCGATTTTGCTCCTTTGAGGGGACATCCAACGGTACCTGGAAATGTTTCTGTTCATGATGGTCCGGGGCAGAGTGGAGCTACTGGCATCCATACAGAGCCACTCGGTAACAGAGCAGAGATGCCCACAGCAAGGAATCCCCCACTTGGTGTCCTCCATGCCGAGGTCAAGAAATGCCAATATAAATTAATGTGACACAGTGCTAACAGCAATTTATTCTGTAGGATTAGAGCTAAGATACACTACAAAAAGGTATTTTAAGCCTTTGGTAAAATCCAGCAAGAAGGAAGCGATCCCGATTAAGCATACACTTTGTAAGTTATGTGATCATATTAAAATATTTTAAGTGTCTACTAAATGAATACACCTTAGAAGTTGTGTTCTCTGAGCTGGCATAGGAGGATGTGAAGTGAGAAGAAAGAGAAAAACAATAAACAGGAAACAAGAAAGGAGAAATAAAACTAAAAATGTGGAAAAAAGAGTAAGCGATATTGCAGAAATAAATATATCAGTAATCAAAATAACTATGAATGACTTAAAACTAGTCTAGAGAGAATAAGAATTCCAGCTAAATGCTGCTCACAAGAGATACTAACAAAACATTGGGACAAAAACTGGGAAAAGTTAGAGAATAGAAGAAGATATACAAGGCAATGCTATCTTCCAAAAAAAAAAAAAAAAGGTTTCTGTAGTTATAATGATGTTAGACAACCCAGATTAAAAGAAAAGTCACTGCATAATAGTAAAAATATCAATAAAACATGACATTAATTCATGACATTAAAACATGACATTAATAATATAGCCTTAAAATATTCTTTAAAACTATAAGGAAATTTAAGAACTGTATCAGTCATTTTTCAACGTACCCCTCACACTTGAAGCAAAAGTTAAATCAGCAATGATATCAGAAGGCTTCAAACATTTATAGAATAGTATATCCAATTTGGGAGGAAGAGTTGATTTTAATGCACATTTAGAACATTTAAAAAATAACAAACACACATGGTGCCACAAGCCACAGCAAATTATTATTAGCAATAATCGCGTCTCGGATAAACCTCATTGGCTACGATACTGCCACTGTGCAAAGCTACACAGCAAATTATTAAATAATTGTCATCATGACTATTTTTACTTCCCACAATGAAAAAACATAAAAAATAATTACAAAAAGTTAAATTGTACAAGTCTGGACAGCTGGAAATTTTTAACTAACTAATGGGTCAAAGTACAAAACACAATTAAAACAATGCTGAAATTCCATTCATTTCAGAAAGAATCGTTACTATCAAGAAGTTAGCCAATAATAAATGCTGGCGGAGCTGCAGGGGAAAAGGAACCCTCCTTCACCATTGGTGGGAATGTAGACTGGCGTAGCCACCGTGGAAATCAGTGTGGAGATTTCTCAAAAAACTAAAAGTAGAGATTCCATTTGACCCAGCTATTTCCCTTCTTAGTATCTTCCCAAAAGAATTAAAAGCATCATACCACAGTGATATATGCACACCCGTGTTTATAGTGGCATAGTTTGTAATAGCTAAATCTTGGAAATAGCCCAAATGCCCATCGACCAATGAATGGATAAAGAAAATGTGGCTTTTTTTAAAATACAGTGGAATACAACTCTGCCATAAAGAAGGATAAGCTTGAAACATTTCTAGGTAAATGGATGCACCATGAGACCATTCTCTTAAGTGAAATAAATCAGACACACGTTTGAATACCACACTGTTTCTCTGGTGAGAGAAACAGAAAGTGTAAATAAGAACCAAAACATATTACATATATTGAGGAAAGGTAAGAAATTGTTCAACTGGGAAGAGGAACAAGGGAGGGAGAGAGGGGAAGGAAAGGAGGGACAAGAAAAAAAGAGACTAGAAGGAAAAAATGGAAACACACCTTTTGTAAATAAGGGGAAAGAGGGCTGAAGGGAGGGGAGGAAAATGGGAAAAAAAGTAGAAGCAAGATATATCATGTCAAATTCCCTATGATGAATGTAATTATGCATGTCTAAAATGTACCAGTAACTGTGAAAATAAATAAATGTTTCAAAAATATAAAAAAAAACAAAGTATGAAACACAAATAGGAACTAGAAGAGTGAACATTAAAAAACTGGAACTAAGAAAAAGTGATATTAGAGGGAAACTTTTACCTAAAATAATATAGAAAGAGAATTAAAATTAAAGAAGTTAAAAAAGATAAAAATAAACCCCCCCAAAAAAGAAAAGAAGCTAATGAAATTGAAAATAAAAACGAGATAGGCTCCACAAAGCTGAAAGCTAGTCCTTCAAAAAACGAACTCTTGAAACTGACCAAATTCTGGCAATATTAGTCAAGAAAAAAAGAAGCAAAACTTAAGTAAACAATATTGGGAATGAAAACAAGGACATATCTGCAGATAGTACAGAGAAATAACAAGAGATATGAGCAACTTTATGCCAATGAATGTTAAAAGTTTCAACAAAATGGATAGGTTACTAAAGAAATACAAACCACCGAAACCAAATCATGAAGAAATACAAAAGTGGATAATACCATAAAATTTGAGAAATTGAATTAGTAGATCAATATCTTTCCAAAATGAAAACATCAGGCATAAGAAACTTCACAGAAAAGTTCTTTCCAACATCCAAACAACAGGTTATTATAATCATATTCAAATTCTTTCAAGAATGAAAGAGGAAACTCTCCCCAGTGCATTGTATGAGGTTAATATGCCTGGGACATCAAAATAAAAACAGAGTAGTACAAAAAAGAAATAGCACAGACTGATCTCAGTCATACATAAAAATGTAAAAATTGTAAGGAAAACATTAGCATCCAAGTCTGGCAATGCATAAAAAATATAATATCTCATGACCAAGTTGAGTTTTCTCAGACATGCAAAGTGCCTCAATAATAGAAAATCAATTACTATAATTTACCATATTAGTAGATTAGAGGAGGAAACAATATGATTAATTCAACAGATACAGAAAGCGCATTTGATAAAATTTGACCAGTATTTTCATAATTTAAAAAAATAGAAATAGAATAAAATGCTGTTAAAATGATAGAGGACATCTACTACATTATATACACAGTGTGAATATATATATACTATATATGCACATGCATATGCTTACATAATATATATAATTTATAAATTTATATTATACTTTGTAATATATATTTATATGTAATGCTTATGTAATATATATGATTTTTATATGTAAAAGAAGTGTATTTTAGTGGTTAAATAGTAAAAATTTGAAAACCACTACAAAAATATCCACTCTAATCTCAACAGTTTGGAAGTGCACGGAAACAACCCAGAGACTGCAATATGACAAGAAAAAGAAAGGAATAAGGATTACAAAGAAGAAAACATGGATATTGTTGGTCAATGATATTAACAACTTTTTGAAACACCCAAAAGAATTTCTACATAAATTATGAGAATGAACTTTAGCAAGTTTCTGGATGCAAAATTAAAATTAATTCAGCAACAAATTGAAGAAAAAATAGTCTATATATGAAAATGTTTGTATTGTTTAGTACAGTAACAAAAATGATAAAGTACCTAGGAATAAATGTATCAAAATAAATTCATGGGGTAAATTTTTGAATGAGACCTATATAAATTAAAAGAGATATCACATTTATGCATAGAAAGACTCAGTTATGGAATCATGCCAGTTTATTCCAACTGACTCTGAGACTTTACATAATTTCAATAAAAATCTCATAGGATACTTTATGGAATTTATCTAGATGACTTAAAAATACATAGAGAATGCAAAGACTCAAGAATCACCAACGTACTCCTGAAGAAACGCAAGCTGAGGACACTTTACCAGAAAGACTTACAACACAGCTCCATTACAGACAGTGTAAGGGAGAGACAATAAGACTAGAGAATCCAGTAAGACTAGAGAACCCCATAACACTAGAGAATCCAGAAATAGACCCATAATTACATATAAAAAACACTTATGAGAGAGCAGGCCAGGCAAATCAGTAAGGAAAGGACAGACATATTTAAGGTATGGTAATGAAACAATCAGATATCCATTCAGAAAAAAAACCAATGTCTCACAGTCTTTACAAATGTTAATTACAAGTGTATACAAGGACCGTTATATAACTTCTAGAAAACATCCTACAAAACTAAATTTATGCCTTTACTTAAGGCAATATTTCTTAAACAGTATACAAAGAGTGCAAAGCATAAGAAAAAGATTGATAAATGAAACTGCACTAGAACAAAGACCTTTGTTCTTCAAAGGACACTATGATCAAAAGTGAAATTACCAGCCACAAACTGGGATAATTTATTTGCCACATATATAATGGGCTCGGGGTTATGATCAAGATATTTAAATAAGTCTGAATAATCAGTGTTAGAAAACAAACCCATTAAAAATATAGGCACGTGACTTGGGTTCTCTGCAGAAGTGGAAACAATGACCAATAAGGATAGAAAATTATGCCTGACCTCAGTGACAGTCAGAGATGCAGCATTCTTCTGTGTCACCTCGGTTACACTGGGAGCTGCTATTCCCAGAATCCCTGCCTTTGTGTTGTAACAAGATAGAGGTGGCCAAAAGGGAAATTTGCACAAAATTTGGAAGGTGGACATGAAATGTGGTTATAAATCTGTAGTCCTTAATAGACTAGTAGCGTGACAAGCAGATGCTCAGGTATCCACAGGGCACAGCTCCACCAAAAGTTGTGCCCTCTGTTCTTTACTGGGGTTCTGATGCTGGACTCCTCAGCCCCAGCAGCTTCCCCTCCACTTCCACTGACTGTCCAGTGGCGAAGGCACTAGCCACCATGGCTATCAAACCTTTGACGTGTGTTTTCGGTATAAAGCACACATTGCATTTCAAATATTTAACACACAAAAGCAAAAGTAAAATATCTTCTTTTTCATACTAACTACATGTTGAAAGATTGGATTAAATTAAATATACAATTAAAGTTAATACACCTGTTTCTGTTTACTTTTTGTTCTAGCTACTAGAAATGCTTAAATTATATATGTGGCTTGGATTTGTGGCTTGGATCATGTTTCTCCTGCCAGTACTGCTCTCGACCCTGGTCTCCTTCTCCCCTCCTGGAATTGTCCGATTCCTGCATGCATCCTCTTGGCAGGGAGCTTCCTGGCTGCCCTCCACGATGTTCACCCCTGATATGACAATAACCCTCTCAGCTTGACAAGCCTTCTTGGTCTGGCCATTTCTATCAAGTTGTTAACACTCGGGCAAAATGCATTTCTTTTTGGTTTGGCAAGGGCCCGTGAACAGGACACAAGGGATGAGAGAGGAAGTTCAGGCTACACCTTTAACATTTAATGTTCTTCATGGCATTGACCATTTTATCTCTCAGGCTCTCTCCTTCCAGCCCATTTTTCTGGAAAGTAAGAGGTCTGAACTAGATAATCCCGAAAATGCTGGCAATCCCAAACACAAACAACTGTTTACTTTCAACTATCTTTTGCTGCCTCTGTAATTAGATTGTAAATTCCTTGAAGGCGGTATTTTATTTATAATTCCACCTTTAACTACTCTGCTGTGACTGAACATCAGAGCTCTCAATAGTTCTCTTTAATGATGACTTCTACGCCAAGGGACAAGACATTTATTCAAGCGGGTCAAACTTTAGAAGAAATTTGTGCCCTCATAAATCAACAGAAGCAGAGACTTGGTCCACAAATAGTTGTGTTTTGAGGTAAATCACGCCTGCATATCTGTGTGTGCATATTTGTTTTTAAAAGTTTGATCATCTGACTGTCACCTGAGGAATCTTGGTTAAACATTTCTTTATGCAAAACAAAGAATGTTGAGTAGTTAAATATTTTACCTCTGTGGCTAAAATTGGGTTATTTTGTTTCCTCCCCTCTGAATGTTTTAGGGCGGTAAAACCAAGTGTAAATGTTCAAAAGATTTCCAGTTACAAATATCTCATCATCTATGAAAGAATAGAGGTAAACTCTGAATGGCTAATTAAGTCAACAAACACATACTACATAGCTATTAAAGTGGAATGAGTCCATAATCTTCACTGAGAATCTATTGAGTACAGCTAGTTCTCAGTAAATACAGAGGAATTAGAAGATCTGCCCCTCTTCTCAGGTGTCTATATTCTCACTGAGGAAAACCAAACCTGTAAATTACAGAGGACTAAACGGGTTCTTACACAAAGCAAAAGTAAGCAATAACCGTTGAGTGAGCTCATGTTGTATGCACAGTACACAGATACTAATATGAACAACGGTAATATATGGACTCCCAATGTATTTAAGGGCCTAAAAGGGGATCAGATTAGGATCCCTGGAATGCTCAGATGTTTAAGGAATTGTTTGAAAAAGAGGGAGCCAGGAAAGAGCAATCCAAGTGCCTGGCAGCAGGTCAGATGTGGGACCACCAGGGCACAGTGCATTTCTATCCTTCCACCGGAGAAAGGGAGAGGGGCCAGCCAGCCAGAAGAAAGGCGTTCTGCCGTCTCAGTCCATCTGAGGACCTGTGGTTTGCCAGCCGCCTGTGGAGGGTCACTCTGACGTCCTGTTCTAAATGCAGATCGCTCTGACCCACAGCTCCCGTGAAGGGAGTGTCCAGAGCCCACTGCACACAGAAGTTTCCAGACCACTCATTTGACAAGAAGGAGGTCAGATTGGTTCTCACCTGAGTTCCAGTCACATATGTGCAACTTTGTAACAAGTCGACACCCCTTTTCCGTGGGTTGGCTCAGTTTCTCTATTTGTCGAATGAATGCAATAAATGTTACCGACCTATATTCTTGTTGTGAGGACCAAATGAATAGCCTAATATTTGCAGACATATTGTAGCTCAATAAATCCAATAAAGACTATAACAAACTCATGAGGAACTCCCCAAGTGAGAATGGCTACAGGGCCATGATGAGGAAATGAGAGAGCCAAACCTTAAACACCCCGCAGGAGGCAAGTCCTCCAACAATGGGTTTCCCAGCAGTCACCTCCATTTGTTGACCCCTGTCTATGTTCCAGGCCAAGTTCACATGAGTCTGAAAGACCATTATAACAGCCCTAGAAAATAGGAATGTAGTGGGACATTAGCTGAAGGTGGGTGAGGTTAAGTATCTTGAGCAAACCACCCAGCTTGTAAGTCACACAACGCGCAGAAGGAAATAAACGGCATTACAGCCAAATGGCTGGAAGCCAACCTATGAGGTGTCCGGCGTGTCCTCCACTAGGCAGAGATGATCGAGGACACTCAGGCAAGCCGCAGATTGAAGCCAAATTCTGAGACCAAAGGGCACATATGGGAATCAGTGATAAGGGGCGTGGAGTCAGCCTTAGAGTCTTCTCACACATTCTGCCAAGGACTTACTGCCCAAGTTTTTTCTAATAACTGGGGAGAGAAAGAAATAGTAGACATTTCTTTCCTGTCACATTTCTAAAATTGAGGAAATCTAAACCACTGTTGTGCTACTCTGCAGTCATGATTTGCTGTGAGTATTAACTGACAATGCCACATTCTACAGTTTTTTTAATTTTATTTTTATCGGTACATATCTGAGGTATGTAATTGTTATGCTTATCATGAGGACTTGGTACATATACATAATACATCTTAACTCTTTTTAATTCCCCTCTTTTCCCTGCTCCCTTTTTTCCCCTCCCTCCATTCTTGATGAAGATGGTAGGGTTCGAAATCCAAAGAAAGAAACCAGGGGTAGAAAGGTTCACAGTCAGCCTGGGAAGGCGATTATAATGAATACTGTTGAGTTTACCCAGCCAGCATCCGCTCCTCGCTTTTGTACCAGCTCCCTGACTTCCGCATGGTACCCTCCTGCCCAACCGCATCTAAGTCACTGAGGTTCTGAAAGCATCGATATCCATTTGCAGACTCCAAGAAAGAGCACATGACTCAAGCTTTTGCAATTAGCATTCTCCAAACCTCTAGAGACAGTTATTGGCTTAGGGATAGCAAGTGATTCTGAGTGGGTCGGTCAAGAGCTGATGTGAGTCTTAATTGGACTAGCAAGCAACTAAAGGTCTCCTGCCAGGAGTGGATTTGTTGTGGAATAGATTTGCCAGAACCCACTTTTGGGAAGAAGTTACATTTGTTATTGGCACCTTTGGATCCTGGCATGCCAAAAGCTCCACCCCTAGACTTTTCAAGTATGTAAGTCAATTTTAGGGGAGAAAAGTCCAATTAACTGAGAGTCACATGCAGTTCAAAGCCATTGGTCTTGTCACCAATTTACACTTAAGGTGAAAGGACTGTGTGAGCACAGAGGTTGGGTAGGAAGAGAATCGAGGTGAGAGAAGGAAGACTGATCCTTAATCCATGAGCAGAACAAATGATATTAGGCAGAGAGAGAGCTTAAAAACAAACTAGCAAAGCAAGGCGCCTAGAGAAAGATTAAAACAATAAGGAAGTGATTCATCAGAAAAAATTAAAACTGGAACCTGTGGGAAATCTCTCTGGAAAAAGAAAATATTTAAATATGAGAATAGAGGCTTGGCAAATAACTGGTGTCCCTGATCTAAGGTACAGGGAAAAGATCGTTGGAAGGGGCTAGTTTTTAAAAGTGGCAGGGAGACTAGAGTGGGATTATCAAGAAACAAAATATCTCTACATAGGGAATATTTGGAACAATATTCAGCAAGAAGAGGTCCTGAAGTCTAGGCTTTGTTTCCAAATTTAAACTAGGCAGCAAATTTAGTCTGTTGCTTAGTGGTCAAACTTAGAAAACAATCTATCTGAAATTATCATTACCAGCAAACATCTTATTTTCATTGTATTATAGGAGAGTTGGGAAAAATAGCCAGCACAAAATTCATAATGCTAGAAGGCATTCCTATTTCAAGAGCCATGCTGACAGACAAAAGTGAAAACAATTTAAGCATATAATTCCATTTTAATATAAGAAATTAACTCCCTAGATAATCTCAGGTATAGAAATATTCTCTCTCCCCATAAGTAGGATTTATAATTCTGTGTGACTCAGTAGTATCTGCTATTAATTTTCTTCATGAGCAGCAATTTATAGATTATAGAACTCCACATATCTTTAGATGCCACACAATCAAATAAAAATAATTAAATAGAGAATTAGAGGTGGAAGCCATTTATCTGGTTAATTAGTTTTAACTTGGAGTCTGATTCAAGGCATAACTATCACAGGGTGGTTTGAAATGCTTATTTATATGTACAGAACAAGGACTTAATCACAACAGAAAAGACAAAGGAAATAATGCTAAATTAAAGAGACATAAGTAAAGTCAGACAATCGGGATACAAAAATGGAAAAGCACATTTGCAGTGAAATTTCACTATATTGTTTTCAGACCCCTAAACCCCAGATATATTTCCTTTGTAAACTAAGGAGCGACCCTAAGATGCAGGAGAAGTTAATCTGTAATAATTCTAGGCGACTGTTTGACCTGCTACAGTATTTACAGCATGTAATTTAAGAACTGGCATCCGAATATGTTTCTTTGGTGGTTAAGGAGAGGTAGACTACACATGCGTTCTCCTGCTCGTTTCTTCAGCTGGCTGCTTCTGCTGGGTCTTGCGAGTGCCTGCTGGAGCCCTACACACAGTGTCGTGGGCAGCTGTTCACATGGCCTGTCAGTCCTCCGTCTACAAACTATTCCAGAACCAGAACCACCTCTTTCTCATCAACATACACCTGAGTGTTTCCCACAATGGCGTCCAGCTTAGTAGAGTTTAAGGGAAGAGACAGAGGCTGCCAAAATGCTAGATGTCCTTAAATCGTAATATAAATGCCATAAAAATAAAGAGGTCTAGAAGTCATAGTCCAAGCTCTGGCCTCTTCGCTTATTGGATGAGTTATGTCGGGTCGCTCACCCAGTCCCCTGTATAATGTTGCCCTCTCTAAAATTGGGATACAGTTTATAGCCACCCTTCCACACTGTTAAAAGAATTTCACAAGGTGAGGAAAGTAAAAGGGCCCTGTGTCCCATAGAAAGTTTACAATTTAGCATTACTATTACCACTACGTACTGTTATTCAGTTCACAGGGTAATGATCAGAGCGCAAGTACGTTGTCTCTCAGTTAAGCCGAAATCTTCATCTTGAGAAATACCTTCCACTTGATTTGTTGTGCGGGAGGGTCTTTGTGACTCCTCAGCCCAGGTGTGAAGACAGCTCCTAGGTATTATGTTGCAGGCACAACCGGGACTCTGTCACACCAGACAGCTTAACAACGGCTGCCATTTGGTAACACAATTGGAATGTGTTAGGTAAGATTTTGTTCTGTAAAAATTTCCTCATACCTGACAAGTAGAAAAAAAAAAAATGTGTCCTAAGGAAAAGAGCAAAGGAAACAGGAAGCAAGTATTATTTGAGGCCTACTATGTGCCAGGCAGCAAGGAAAACAGAAAGAATCCCATCCAGCCAGCTTTCACAGCCCAAGTGTAAAGACAGAGGCTTGGCAGAACCTTCCCAGGGTCAAGGCATGGTTGGAGACACTGGGGCCTCCTTAAGTATTTCCAGTTAATGAAACAATACTTTTACCAAAAAAAAAAAAAAAAAAGCCAGTGCAATATAATTGTGCTAGCCATCGAGTAATTCTTTTTTAAAATACCAATTTGAAATGAATCCAGTGCATAGGGAAAGGCCCACAGAGAAAGGTGTGTGGTGGATTTCAGCTCTGTATCCTGGTAACTGTAAGTAGAAGCTCACTTGGAGATAACAAGTGTGAGGCATGAGCGGGAGGTGCCTGGCCTCGCCCCTGGGATGGGCCTGGTTCAAAGCGGGCCGTTTTGATCTCACTTTGATGCAGCTATTTGAGGTCAAGCCACCTTGTCAACATGTGAAATCATAATGTTTTCAAAAACATAATAAAGATAGATCCCTCCTGGTGTTGGATTCTGGTCTTGTTCCTAAGTTTGTACATTTGAAGGAAAAAGAATAAAATAGATCTGAAAATAAATATTCATTTAGAACAAGAAAAATACCCAACGAATTAAAAAAATTAAATCTTCAAAAGCACAAACATTTTTAAAAAACAGAAAATAATAATTTTTATTAACTGACCAGCATATGCCTGAAAAGCTTTTTCCTGTATTTTTGACAATATACTTCCTGGTCAATACTTCCTCGGTCAGTGGTTTCATATCAATCCTCAAACAGAAGGATAATTCTGGCTTTCTTCCAGCACCATTGGTTGAAATTTATTTTTAATTAGTTTAAAAAGTTGCTTTTTAACTATCATCAGACAAGAGGAAAGGAATAAAAGGAGGGGTGTAAGGGGGGGTGATAAGGAATGGATATGATCAAAATATGTTGTATGCATGTATGCAAATGCCACAATATTTTGTAAAATTAATATGCACAAATAAAAATATAGTTTTAAAAAGTTGCTTTTAACATCACAGTTTGTTACTGGCAATACACATATCTCTTACGATCACTGTCAAATTTGAAAGAACTTCTATCAGGCCTCTTTCATATGTGAGTTGTACAATTTCAGAGCATCTCAAGTTTTCTTGTGTGGTGACAAATCTTAAATACTCTTTGAATGAGCAAACTTAATAACAAGTCAACGTGCTGTTATAGTACTGTTTTATATTACTGCTGTCAATATTCTATTTTAAATCAGTTATAAATGTTAATATTTTTCCAATGTAGCCATTCTATTTAGTGATGGTAGGTATTAATTTTACAAAAATGGTACTAAGTTTTTGTATGTATGTGCATCCTATAAACACAGTACCTCTTGGCCAATGTCCAAAGTATTTCTAAATGTATCAAACACATTTTCAAGTACTGTACATTTCTGGCAGCAGAAAACTTCTGTATTGACTAGGCATCAATGAGAAATGAATGATTCTCTTATAATTTTACACACTTGATAAGTGGAAGAATTTGCATATTTAGCTCTATATATTTCAAACCATATTACTCCCCCATCATCCAAATACTTTCAGTGCTAAGAGTTTGTATCAGTCAGCTTTCTACTACTGTAACAAAGTGGCTGAGATAATAAACTTATAAAGAGGAAAGGTTTATTGTGGATCACAGTTTCAGAAGTTTCAGTCCATGGCCCACTGGCCCCATGGTCTGGGGACTATGGGAGGCAGTCCACCATAATGAGCAAGCATGGCAGAGGAGGCAGCTCCCCTCATGGCAGCCAGGAAGGAAAGAGAGAAACAAGAAAGTGTCATGGTCCTGATATTCCTTTTAAAGGATGTCCCCAATGACCTAACTTCCTTGTACTAGGTCCCGCCTCCTAATGGTTCCACCACTCTCCCATAATACAACAGCCTGGAGACCAAGCCTTTATGCAAACCATAGCAAATCTATAGCTCATGCACATGTCCACAGGCAAGCTTTGGCTCTATGCTTTTGTGTCAGAATGTCGTTGACTCAAAGCAATGGATGCTAGGAATGTGCCAGGAAGAAACTTTCATACCAAACAACTAGCTAATGGTTTTATGTAGATATGACTGCAAACAAGATAATGACCTACACATTCATGGATACCCCAATCCAACCTTCCTGTGTCTAGTTCTCCAGAATGCCTGTAACAACCCTAGTACCACTCAAGAGGAGTGAAGATGTGACAAGAGGCGGGAAGAGTAGGAAGGAGGAAGCCTCTGTCATTTGCTGAAGTAAAAATGTTTTCTTTTTACACATCTTACAAAAATAACTAGCAATATGGATACAAGACTAGGTCTTCCCAGGGCTGTTGGAAACTTAATATTTACACTTGGAATTTTTTACAATTTGGAAGGAATCTATTTTGGCCCATGAATTTTATTCTATTGTGAACTTCAAACTTGATCATGGAGAATTTTCCTTTTTCATATATTGACTTCCACATTATTTGAATATAGAGTATATATTATTCTACATGAATAAATGTTAATTTAAGAATCAGAAAAACAGCACAGATTTTTAAAGTGTATTGGAATTGATTGATTTAGAGTCTAAGGCTAATTACCTGTTCCCTCAACCTCCATTATAAAGAAGCTTAACAATAAGTGAAATGCCTAGGTATAAAATTAACCACTGAAGAAAAAGAACTATTAGAAATGGAACTGCATGGTTTCTGTGAAATTTGGAGAATATGAGATACTATAATACTACAAATATCCTCTTCCTAATCCTACTCCAACTCGCCCAGTAGATAAAATACACCCAAACGGGGTTACAGAATCAAGGAGTCCACTTAAAATAGAGGTGTTTATGCTATAGATGTTTTCAAGTGAACAAAACAGAATGAGTACCTCTGTTAAAGAAACACATCTACTTACCAATTAAAAGCAAATGGTAATGGCAAATATCACTGTAGAGATAAATCTAAGACTCCTAGGTACAGGGGATGCAAGTGAATCGTCAGAGCATGAGCAGTCTTCCAACTCAGAGCGCTAGGTGGGTGTTGCTGCAACTGGTAGCCTGGTAAGTGCGGTGGAAATGTGACTCCCTTTTCCACATAGCCAGCCACCTTGTGTTCGCCTATTTGTGGGTTTAAAGTTGGCAAGGTTCACATCTCTTAGTGTTCAGTAGCATTCTCTCTGTTGCCAAGCCTACCCAGGGCAAAACAAACACAGGGTGATCTTTCAGGACCTGACTCCTCCCTGGGCCCCTACTGTAACCCATACAGACTTTTTTCACTGTTGCAGAATCTCTTAAATTTAAAAAAAAAAATTCTTTACAATGTGCATCTCCTAAGTTCCCCAACGGCTGGTACAATACCAGTCTTAAATGGGCTTATATCTCCAGGACTTAGCACTTGGTATGTACTGGATAAATGTTTGCTGAATGAATGGAAAGTTGCATAATTTTTCTGTGAATTCATGAGCAGACAATCTGGAAATTCCATCGCTAAGTATTCTTTCATCATAGACTGTAAAATATTGTTTAAATAAAGGATGTGGTTTATCCATGTTTAAGTTTTAGGTCAGTTTTCTATGGAGTTAGTAAAATCTTGTTCCAATACAAATTATTTAATCCCTTGGTGCCTTGGGTTTTCTGCCTATAAAATAAGAATGGCCATGCTGATTTCCCCTGGCGTTGGAGCAAGGAATAGTTCAGAACTTGATGTGCCCATAAGAGGTGTCCCCTTGGGTTTACAAGACCAGTTGGTACTCATTTCTCTCCATATTCTGTCTGTCTGTCTGTCTGTCTGTCTGTCTCTCTCTCTCTCTCTCTCTCGTACTTGGTGGTTCAGATACTACCAGGCAACAAAAGTTCTCTGAATCTGATTATAAGAGCCCCAACAGCAGGCCTAATGCTGAATCTTGTTAATCATGCCATTCTTTGCCACTGGAGTGATTTCTTGGGGTCTCCAGCCCCTTCTGGGTGATGCAGGAGGAAGTATTGGTGGCCTTAAGATCAAGGACAGTGAAGGCGCTCAATACCACCCATCAGACATGGGTGAGTGTGTTCACAGTCAATGGCTCCCCTGGTTCAATTCTACTTTTTGGTTGATTTAAGGGTCTCCTGGTAGAAAACTTGTCAGAGACATAAAAGATTAGCTAAACCAAGGGTAGTCTCTCAGACTATAATTTAAATAAAGTGTATCAACTCACCCGATGTGTTTTCATTTATTTATAATAGGCACCCCCATTGGTTGAGGGTTAATTCTGTGCCAGGCTTTTGAGATCTCTTACCACATGGCCTCATTTTATATTCATATGGGGCTTCTAACTCTCTCCATCTCATGTGTGCAAGAGCGAGGCTCAGAGACGTTAAACAACCTGCCTATGCCACACAGCTGGAAACAGAGACCAGACGGGAACTCCAATGCCTGTGACACCTAGCACAGCCTCTTTACCACCGTATCACGCACTCCCCTTCTTTCACCCTCCCTGGATTGAATATTTGCAGTCCTACCTCAAAGGGCATACCTATGAGTTTCCTTAACATCCAGGATATTCTGAAGCAAAAATAAAAATGAAATGAAAGCAAGTATAACATGCATTTTAATGAGTGGTCTTAGAGTTTCGGCTTTTCCGCTTCCTTCAGCAACTTTTATGATTCTGTTTGTTTTTTTACACAGCCAACAGCTGCAATGGCCTTTGTCCTTTTGCTTTTAAAATACGTCTAATTGCCTTCTAATGTTTCAAATTATTCTTCCTGTTTCACAAACCATCACACTTTCTCTTATTAGTTTTACCAGTAGTTCAAACCTAGGCGTTGCATGTGACCAGCCAGGGTATGAATAGCCAGGTGGCCTTCTCCCCCATGCTGGAGAAGAAGTCCAGCAAGAATGGGAGTCCCCATTGCTGGGACACAAAAAACAAGTCTGGCTTTCAAGTCTGCTTTCTACCTCTATACCCAGAAGCACTGCTACATATTTCAAATTTTTTATCCCCAAGATCCTAATAGTATCATGGGAACAAAAACTGATAAGAGTGATAAATGTCCTACTGTGGTCGGTTCCATCTTCTCTAAGAAATACACTAGGCAGAACACAGGTCAAAGTAGCCCTGTAAATGAAAGATGGGGAATCTTTTCCTTCTTAGGTGTTGACTCCGAATGACTGGTCGTGGCTGAGTGGAGCGAGGTCCTGCAACTACATCCAGGTATAATGACAAAGAATGTCAGCTTGTCCTGTCTTCAGCAGGCAGGAGGGAGTCGCGGCAAGACACAGACACACCAGGATTTGCCATCCTGAGAGAGGAACACTGAGTTCCCCGCGAGGGGTGCGTCACCTTTACAACGACAAGAGCCCCACTCGACACAAGTTCCCCAAAAGGAAGCCTCAAAATGAAGCACTCCCAATTGTTTTTCCTAAATGGAAGTGCAAAGAAATGTAGAGAAGAGTACGTCTTTCAGAGAGGAGAAAGAGATCATGTTCCTGTGATGTTTCTTTACGCTCAGGGACAAAGAGACGATGCCAGGTTACCGAGGGACACCAGACCTGCTGAGCACAGAGAGAACTGCATAGCTGATGATGAAGTGGGTGGGAACCTGAATTCGGGCATTCCGGAAAGGCGGCCTGTCCACACCAGCAGGGCAGACGTTCAGCACCCACGCTGAGCAAGATGGGTGCCCAAGTCTTCACGGGCCCCGTATGGAAGGCCCTGGGGAGCCTGAGCGAGCCCCCGAGGCGCTCAGGGCACTGTGAGGCGCTGTTGCCGGCGTCCCTTTCCGGCACGGGCTGCTCCTCCTGACCCACGGGGAGCATCTGACCTTTCCGCTTCCCTGCCTGGAGACACTGCAGCGAGGGGACGGACAGGCAGGAAGTCGTGACTGTCACCAGCAAGACAGGAATACGGTGCGGAAATACAGAGACCCGCCTCCACTGGAAGAGCTTCTCAGAGAAGAAGACAGCGTCTGAGAGCAGTTTGGGGGGTTTCAATTTCCTACCTGTGAAACTGGGATAATAATGTTACCCAGCTTGCAGGATTAGTGTTGAAGATTAAACGAGTGTATGTATTTAAGACCTGCACAGCTCCTGCTACACAGGAAGTGTTCGACCGTGTTAGCTATTTTAAATCCGTAGTCAACATTGTTTTCTACTTTTAACAAAGTAATGGGATCAATGCTTTTTTATCCTCCTAGTCACACTCATGGGCGCCTGAGCCCCGGAAGCCCACCATGATAGAGGATTAAGCTCTACCCGCTGGATTGTGCTTGGATTAGCCTCAACCCAGTCAGCATCTTGACTTGACTCCCTACTTCCTTTTACATAGTCCTCATCAGCAGTCCCCAACAATCACTAGCAAAGTGCTGATGTTAAGCCCACCTAGTAGACAGTGGTGTTTGCAGCGTCCAACCCTCGGTTGGGCATCTAGCAGTTGCTAAGGAAATTTTGGTTGAATCAATCCATGTGTCTCCACCTTAATGCTTACTCTCAGGAAGGAACATTTTGCACCACCTTGGTGCTCAGATGTTTCTTCCTTCTACCCCGGTCACGTGCCCTAAGCAGTCGTATTTTTAGCATGGGCTGTTTATAGACCTTTCAAAGTATGGCACTGATGTGTTTATTCTGTGGACCATAAAGTGAACACTATAAAATAAAAATGGATTGAGAGAACAGTGTTCATAGGAATACATTTCTTCATGTGTACGCCGATAAACTGAAATGTAAGCAGATTGATCGGGTTCCTCTGAATGTAAATGTGTCCACCCACAACTCGAATCACTATGACTCAATAGAACTTAGAGGTGCTTTTATGTTTTTCAAGCCTTACCTGAAGGATCTGTGATTTAATGAGCCTTTCAAAGCTGAACGCATATCCCACCGAGATTTAAGACAGAAAATAGATTTGAAATATGAAAAAAATCAATAAAACAAAGCTAGTTTTGTTTCACAGGCACAGAAAGGTGCTAGAATTATT
Source organism: Hystrix cristata (assembly GCA_004026905.1). Taxonomy (NCBI): domain Eukaryota; kingdom Metazoa; phylum Chordata; class Mammalia; order Rodentia; family Hystricidae; genus Hystrix; species Hystrix cristata. The sequence goes on along the minus strand of PVJO010007877.1, from coordinate 11,376 downwards.
TACTGCTTTCTGGACTCTGCATTATGGCCAAACTGATATTTTCCAGGTTTTTCATTAATTTAAAATGTTCTGAGGTAAACACATCAGTTGCCGTGATTAAATTCAAGGGGTTTCTGTAGCTTCCTTCTGAACAGCTACAAATTAAAACAAGAGGAAAGAGTCCTCATCAACACTTTTGCTGAAGCAGCACTAGAAAAACACTGCTCAAAACCAACCCAGCTACTGGGCTGAGATCTCAAGCAAGAAGCAGGGACTGTATAAGCAGAAACACGTGGTAAAATTTTCTACTCCAGAATTCTCACCTCCAGAACCAGAATTCATTACATCTTATCTTAAAAATTCCTGTAGACCCACCAACATGGAAAGGAATTTAGGGGTGACTTTCCCATCCTTGTAGCAACTATCTCTTCTTCAACGATTCTAGGTCGTCTAAGTTCCTAGAAATACAACTCTCAGAATTCACAGGGATTTCAAATTTCCTTCCCACCTGCATTAGATACATTAACATAGTGTCTGCTGATAATCTTTTAAAACAGGTGCAAGATTATAAGATGGAGTAGAAAAGCCAATTCAGGAAGGCCCTTGGGGACAGGGACATACTAGGAAGGGACTCCACTGGGTCTGTGAAGTCTATCTGATAGACAGCTAGGCACCACTTGCCACCAAATTTAAATTCCCAGTCAGTCCCCAGCACAGCCTTGAGTGAATGGTCAGGAGGAGGAAGTCCAGAACACAAGACACAGGCGTTCCCACGACAACATTTTAGAAAAGCTTTCTCTGATTCTAGTGCCAAGTGTTAAGTACTCGCTTCTTCACCTTCCAAGGTTGAGTCACAAGCCAAGGTAGAGGACACCACCACCACCTGTAACTCAATCTCCTACACCGTCTGTTCACCTGAGATGAGGCCAGGGCTCCAGAGTGCTTGTCCAGAAGGGGACATTACCCTGGCACTCCAAGCCATCATTGTAGAGTGACTAATTAAAGCTCCCCACCTTTACCTGGCTCACACATACAGATAAAACTTATGATCCACACCCAGGTCTCATCCCACAGTGTGTGCTCTTCTCCCTGTATTACATACTATTCTTAATTATCTTCAGAATGCTCTGAAATCATTGACTTACAATATAACAATAGTGTTAAATTTGCAATGCCTGCGGTTGGGATTTAACTCAAGTGGTAGAGCGCTTGCTTAGCAAGCACAAGGCCTTGAGTTCGATCCCCAGCACTAAAAAAAGAGCAAGCAGCAAAGTTGAAAGAAAAACAAGCATTTGTTCATTTTTACAGTGCATTGGTTGCACCATGTCAGGTGGCACCTTTTCAAGTCTGTTTATTTGTTTGTTTTTGGTAACCACATTCAAGAGTTACATCAGGAACCACAATATTAAAAAGAAGACTGCAAGAAGCAGGCAGAGAAGGGAGATTCCAATGTCTTCATCCCCACTTCAACCAGGCCTATATATAAAAATAGAAAAACTGAATCCACTGGAAGAAAAACTTGGTACAACTCTTTAAGGTGCAGGCATAGGTAAAGACTTCCTGTACAGAAACCCAACTGCACAAAATATAATACTAAAAATCAATGAGTAGGATTGTATTATTGTATTAAGTTTAGAAACTTCTGCACAGCAAAGAAAACAACTAACAGAGTAAAGAGACAACCTACAGAATGGGAAAAACGTTTTACTGGCTATTCCTCAGGCAAAGGGTAAATATTTAGAATATATAAAAAATTCAAAAACATTAGACTGCCAAAAATAAAATACCCTGTCAAGAAAGGGGCAGTTGAAATGAACAGACCCTTCACATAAAAGGAAATGTAAATGGGTAATAAACGTATTTTAAAATGTTCAGCATCTTTGGCCATTAGAGAACTATAAATCAAACCAACACTGAGATTTCACCTTACTCCAGTAAAACTGGACATTATCAAGGCCTCAAAAAGCAATAAACACTGTTGAGGATGGAGGGCGGAGAAGGAATCCTTCTACATCGTTGGTAAGAATGTAAACTAGTACAACCATTATGCAAATCAGTATGAAGAGTCCCCAAAAAACTAAAAACGAAAATTCTATCCCACTCAGCTATTCCCTTTCTAGGTATCCTCACGAAAGAGTCAAAGACATTGTAGTACAGTGATACATGCACACCTACATTTATGGCAGCAAAATTTGCAATAGCCAAATCATGGCAGCAGCCTATATGCCCATCAACAGATGAATAGACAGATAAAACTTGATATATATTTACAATGGAGTACTAATCAGTCATAAAGAAGGATAATTTTGAGTCATTTGTAGGAAAATAGATGGATCTTGAGATCATAATGCTAAATGAAGTAAGTCACAAAAGACTAAATATCACATGGTGTCTCTAATACAAGAGAATCAAAATATAAACAATTTAAAGAGTAAAATACAGAGCCATGTTAAGACACAGAAGGCCTCAGTAGAGATGGGAAGAGGGGAGGCCAGGGGTGGGGAGGGCAGCTAAAAATGATCGAGATGCGATGTATATGTACCAAACCCCAAGCTGAATGCAATCGCTATGTATCACAATCATGTACTAATAAAAAAGGAACTACATGGTAATGTAGTTTTTTAAAGTCAAGATATATCTTGTTCAAACACTCAATGTTATTTTCGAATAAGCAAAATGGAAAAAAAAAAACCTACGGTCACTTCTAGTTCTAAAAATGTGTTTGATTCTACCCAATTAGAATTTCTTTTTTTTTTTTAATTTGTGCATGTTTGCAGTTTATGTAGTTTACAATCATCTTGGGAAGTGGTTACACATACATATTACAGCATTTTTTTTCTTTTCTTTTTAATCCCCTTCCCCTTGCTTCCCCCTGCCTCCTTCTTCCTCAGGTTCCCCTATCCCATTTTTCATTCTTGTTGATATTATTTGTCTTAGCTCATGTTATGGCATATAATGTTTACATTAATTAGGGTTATTAGGTTCCTGTACATGGCACATCTTTATTCTTCTTATTTCCCCTTCCCCTCCTCCTCGCCCCTTTCCCTCATTCCTTTGGAATGCTTCCCTATTGCAAGAGCCCATTTCCTTGTCCCTCTCCATCCATCCTTTATCATTTTCTTTGTTTGTACTTCGCCTCACTCAAGTGAGAGATAACATATTGTTTCCTATTTAGAATTTCTAATACCAAAACAATACACAGTCACCTGGTAGAATCAAAGCAAAGATAAGGCTTTTGTATTGTCTGTCTAGCCTAAGATTACCTACTTGTTATAGAAAATAAATGGTATGAAAATAGGAAAAAAAAAAACAATTGGCTTTGAGGAGTGGGAAGTCAGTTAAGTTTTAAATATGAATCCAGGAAATGTTTTATTAAACAGCTAAGGCATTTACTGGCTTAGACGAAAGAATAATCCTACTCTAAGTCCCACTAACCTCCCGAGTATTCCATTTATCTAAGAAAGCCACAGAAGCACATTCCAAGAAAGTTTCTTGCTATATTACACTGACAGAGCAAAAGCAATGCATGCTTTTACCCACAGTTGTTAAAAATAATAAATAGACACTGTTTAGCAAGCACTAAAAGTGTGCCAGGAACTATGCTATGTTCTTTCTGTTTTCATTCACTTAACTTGCACAGCAAACCCAAGGAAGGTATTCTCATGCACTCAATGTATATTTGTTGAAGGAATATCTTGACTGAGACTAAGAACACTTAACTTGCCCAAGGTTACCTGGCCGGATGTAGTAAAGCTGGGTTAAATCTGGCACTCGGAACTCAGTGGATCTTAATATTGAATGCAGAGAATGCTGTAGCAAGCCCCACCCAGCTCCTGCTGGGCTCTACCAGTTGCCAGGAGTTAGGCTACTGATGGCTCACAGCTGACTCTGTCCTTGGACAGTCCCTTCTGCCAAAGGGATCTGTCTGCCCTGCCAAAGGTCACTTCCCTTCCTCAGGGAAGGCCATAACAAGCAAATGATAGATGGGAGAACACAAAGGCCCAATTCCTTGCCTCATTTCAGGACTCCTCTGCAGGGCCACCCCAGTTCTAGAGCTGTCGATCAACTTTCCTTTCCCCATTTCCCAGAAAACCACCGCCCAGGAAATCTGCACCCAGGTCTTGGTCTCAGGGTCTGTGTCCTGGAGAACCCAACAAAGACATCGACATCTGCAGAAATCTGCTTTGGCCTGCCATTCTAATCATTTAGTAACCAGCAAAATTTTATTGAGCTCCAGGTGTGTGATTGGTTTTGTCTTTTGAGTATTCGCTATTTATAACTTTTGTGCATTTTTATTAGGTCGTCTTGTCTAAAATTTACAGTTCTGTTATATATTCTGGATACTAATCTGGAATGGATTACAGGCATTGCATAATGACTGCTCCTGTCTGTGTCTTGTTTTTCACTTTGTGGTACCTTTCGTTACATGGAAGTCTTTACTTTTAAAATGTCAAACATGTAGCTGTTTTGTAGACCTTTCATGCTGTGTTCCATGTGTCTTCTCTATTGCGTATTAGAGAAAGGCAAACTGAAGCATCAGTGAGATCCAGTTTCACACAAATAATACTGCAAGGCTTTCACAATCTGATATTCACAGGTGCAAATGAGAGTGTGGAGAAGCAGGAAACTTCTACCCTTCCGGTAGAAATGTAAATAAGTGCAACTTACAGAACATATTAGCCAAATCTAAGGAAGCCAAAGATGGTCACATCAATCACCCCGAGTCTCCACTGTCAGGTATCAACCCTAAGTCAACTCCCACACTTGGGTCTGAGGAGGCAGGAACAACAATGTGTTCACAGCAACACTGTTCCTTGAAATTGAACGATTGACGTAAATGCCGGTCAAAGGGAAATTTATAAATTTGGGAATAAATAAATGGCTAAATTCAGTGGAATATCTTAAAGTCACTGAATAAACAAGGATAAGGCTGCAAAACAGGGTGTAGATCAAATTGATTGCTAAAGTATAAGTTTTACATTGGGTTCTTAAAACTGAAAAGCAATAAAATGTAATTTGGGATACATAAATGTATACTTACGTGTGGTAATGATAAGTAGTGAATCCAGGATAATGCTTGTCTCTAAAAAAGAAGGAGGAAATGAAGAAAATGGAACCAGGTTCCTAAGAGCCTCTATTCAGTGAATTTTTCTTTCTTAAATTTAAAAGAAGATTAAAAAAAGGTCTCAAACAAATATGGCATGATGTTGGGGTTTGATAAACTGAGTGATATGTACATACTGTTCACAATATTATTCCCACATCTGATCTACCTGAAATATTACCCAATAAATATGTATTAAAAGAAGAAAAAGAACATTCACTAGTATTGAAAATTCAAGACAGGTTTCTCGGAAAGATCTTAATGGATCATACTAGATTGATAAGGGATATAGAATATACGTGTCCTGAGAGAGTAACACATTAATTGACCAAGGAGTTGATCGGCAAATGAGGCTGACTGGCAGACAAGTGCTGCGAGTGCTTCCAGCCTGTAGGAAGATGCGGCTCAGCCGGCTGTGTGGGGAGCTAGGGCAGGTGGGGAGTCACAAAGGTCCTCCCAGGGAGGCAAGCAAGAGGCTTTGCACCACACATTCAAATGAATTAATTTAGAATCAATTCCTTGAGGACAGTGGAGAATGGTGAAGAGCCACAGCCGGCTCTGAATACAGCTGCCTGGATAGTGACAGAAGCTGGTGTGCTTAGCCCAAGTGAGGATCGCAAAAACAAGAGCTGGTTGTGAGAGAGTCTCGTTTTGATTCTGATTTTCGTGTTACAGTTGAGGTGCTGATGGGCCCTGCAGGGAGAGAAAACAAGCAGGCGGCTGAACACGGAAGTCTGTGTTTAGTGAGGACTGGTAAGGATGGCTTCAGGGTCCCCTGCAGAGAGCAGCGAGACTTGAGGATGCCGAGTGAGGGGATCAAAAGCAGGCAGAGGTGATGGAGCAGGCAGAGAGAAGCCTTAAAGTCGGGAATGTCACACATTTCTGTCCAGGACAAGACAATAAATGGAAGCATGGAGTATTGGGCTGCTCTGTCCTGCTCCCATCTCCATCTCCACCAGTAAGTCAGGACCTGGGATGCACGTGTGTGGATGTCCTGTCCGTGATGTGCAAGCTCCAGCCATCCCCCAGGAGGACCGATGGGGAAAGAGGCTTCGTGCACACATACAGATAGTCCTGCCTTACTCTAGCTCAGCTTAGGATTTTTCCACAGTGGTGCAAAGTGAACAAATTCAGTACAGCTTTACTTCAAACTGTGAATGTTGATCTTCATGTGGGCGGCAAGGTGTGGTGTGATAGTCTTTCTGCATACTGGGTTGTAGCAGGGAGTCACAGACCCCACTCTATGACCCAACATGACAGGAAAACAACAGATACAGTGTGCTATAGTGTACCATATTCAATAAATTGCATGAAATATTTAATACTTTGTTTGGCTGTATGTTAGACGGTTTTGCCCAACTAGGCAAGTGTTCTGAGCATATTGAAGGCAGGCAAGCCTAAGTTTTGGTGTTTAGTAGCTTAGGTGTATGAAATGCATTTTAAACTTAGTACTTTCAGTTTACACTGGGTTTATTCAGAGTCCCACCCTGGGTGAAGGGGCAGTAGCCTACTGGCTGTGTTTCTCTGGAGATCCTCAGCCACTACAGGGCACAAGCAAAGACACACTGAGCAGCATCCTCTTAGGCAGCATCAGAAACAGACACCCGGTTACCCAGGTGTCAGGGAAATACTGCTCCCTGGTCAGGGCAGGGCCACATTCACAGACATGGGGCATCCCAGATCACTTTCAACCCTTCCATTCCAACTTGCATCACCAAGAACGTGAGGCAGAGTTTGGTGGGGGCGTAGAAAAGGGTAGATTCCAGGGCACCTATAGATTGTTAATCCTCTATACTTTTCTACAAGCCAAGGGGAACAAGGTCTGTTCATCGTTCACTCAATAACTGTCAGACAAAGGCTGGCGACCTCCTCACAGGGCAAGTGCTAGAGCTAGAACTAGTTCCCCCAGCGCCTCTTCCTCCATGGGAATCCCAGCCCTCCTGAGCCAGCAGCTTCCTGTAATCCCTCCATTCTCACAGGCTGGTGCAGAAGGATTGCAAGCTCAGGCCCACCCTAGGCAACTTAGCAATACAGCTAGACCATTTCTCAAAACAGAAAAGGACTGGAGATGTAGCTCAGTGAAAAGACCCTTGGTTTGATTCCCAGTATCCCTCCAAAAAAAAAAAAATGAAGAAGAAGAAGAAAGAAAAAGGAAAAGAAGAAAGGAACAACAACAACAACAACAAAAACCCAACAAGCATTCTGCAAATTTAAAATTCAAGTAACAATAATAAAAGTACTTAGTTTGCTTAATACAGTGCTTAGACTTAGCAAGAAAGTGTACACCTAAAAGGAAAACAGAAAAACCTTTTCTAGCCTATCACATCTTCCTAAAAGAATAAAACTAATGACCTTAAAAATGTATGTAAAAAACCTAAAAATAATCTAAACTTCTTCCCAAGAGTTATTTGGGGCTCAAGATAGTAAAATTCCAATTTTTCTGTGGTGATGAAATGGAATACTTTTTCCTATCATCCTTCCAGTTCTTACTGCAATAGTGAGATACAGTATCTTACATTTTGAAACCATGAGAACTTTGTTGGCAAAGACTCTTTGATGGAGATTATTCCCCAACATAAATCAGGCTGATTAAACACACCAGGAACGGAGATGGCAATACAAGTAATTTTACAATTTGCTATACACAGTAGAAAGAAAAACAGGAAGTAGGTGTTTATTACTAGTTCCAAATATACCAGCCAAACTACAACTCCCCATGGAGTCTGAGTTATTCAAAATATAGCAAAGAGCAGAATTCCTAAGATTATAAAAGGGTAATTAATCACAAGCAGTGTTCACAGACCAGTGATTTGGAAACTACCTTCTTGAAGATCTGGACCAAGAACAAACTTCAAAGCAAAATTAGTTGATCTCAGATTCACTGCATCTGGTCAATAAGCCCTCCCTCAAAATGTCACTTTCGGCCCACTTGACAGTCTATCTTTATTATATAACCTTTCTACATGTGATGCATTAAGTAGTCACTTTTAAACTGACTTGGTTAGTGTATCAGTGTCACCCCACATAATGTCATTTGCATTCAAAATGCCTTGGACTTTGTAAATCACATTTAAAAGTCAGGCACATTGTTTAGGCTCATTTGATAGGAACACAGGCTCATCGCAAAACCAGGATCACAGACCGGAGGACCCACTTATTTGCACACCTAACATTTCAAACCTCCATTTGATTGAGTGAACCCTTTAAATACAAAAAGTATCAAGTATAAGTGTCCTGACCATTTCTGCACTAGGACAAAGGACTTTCAATAGCAGTGACTTAAAGACACATTTGTAAAGTAAATGAAACATAAATATATGTTAAACATTTGCAGGGGCAATAAAGGAGTTAAATACAAATTCTGACCCGAAAATTTTAGAACTTCCAGCAATAATAATTTCTTGCAAGAGTGACAATAGTCAACTCCCTCAACTGTACTGTGATTCAGCTTCTCCCCCATAAGCTAAGAAAATCAGATGATTGGCTTGACTACCTCAGGAACCCATCAGGACCAATGAAACATCTTGACTCTGCGAAGCACCGTGCGGTCCTCTAATTGAAGACACTTTGGAAATGCAAAGAATCAGTGAATTAAATTATTTGTCTCCATCAGTGGAAGAGATTAAAGGAATCTATGTATATTGGAATGGTCTGCATACATCTCCTATTGGTCCATCTTCTTAGGAGTTTAGGCTTATCGAGCAAAAGAAGGAAGAAAGTTCTTGGAACACAGCTCCATCACCTGAAGTGAGGAATTCACCACAAGCTGATTAGAGACAAATTAGCTCTTACGCTCTGACTTGAGGGAGACCGCTGCGCTTCTTCCCTGATGCTTGAAGAACAGCGTCATGGGAAGCCGAGCTGCCAGCTACTAGTCAGGTGGGCTCCACTGCCCCTGTGGTTGGCCAGTCTTATTAGCCTGACAGGAAGAAGTGCTGAGGGAAAAGGGAAGAAAGGAGGGTGGGAGAAAGAGAGCGCCGGAGAGAGAAGCATGTTGGCATAATTCTCCCTCCTCCGCTCAGGTGATGAACGTGTGGTTGGGTCCACACAGACTGGCTCCTCCTCCAGGGTGAATGGAGGGCAGCCAGCTTCCCGGGCACCTAGGTTTGCGACGACGGAATGGAGAGGTTGCTGCTCCTGGGCCTCTTTCCAAGACATGCTGATCAGTCCTCCCTCTTTGCGTATCCCGGGAGGACCACGTGAAAGCCTAGAGGACAGTAGGGCTCTCCAGGATGAAACCAGATCCCAGACTCTGTGCTTGGAAGAGAGTCTCAAGGAAACCACTCTCTGAACTTCCCCAGGACGTTGCCCAAGTAGCATAAGAACTTTTGCTGAATTAACTCACTGAGATTTAGGAGTTTACATGTTACAGCATCATATAGCCTGCTGTAGCTAATACAGACTAGGAAAGACGAATCCATTCAAACTAGTCTCTTCAACCAATCAGCTCCGGGCTTTGCAGCATCTGGAGAATCTGGGCAAAAGAGCTTTTCTTGTTCCCTCCCTTGTTTTCCTGGCAGCCCAAGCTTTCTGCTGACCAGCTTAACAGGTGGTAGCAGCCAAAGCCATAGCCTCCTCCTGGAATATCTCAAATAAAGAAGGTCACAGATGTTCTCTGCATGTCACACCCTGGAAACTCGCTCTATACTGCCAGAGCGAAAAGTTTAATTTTTTCTGTTCTTCCCAGAATGATATCAGGCCTCAGTTCTCCACACCTCCCTGCAGCTTTTCATTAAATATACTGAGGCCCAAATGTGAGCGAGCCAGCTCCAGAGGTCGCATGGTAGTGTTGCCTATGGTCATTCTCAGAGTGCGACCTGGCCGGTACCCACATTGATCAGCAGAGAGAAAGACTCACACAAAAATATTTCACATGTCTTCCATTGATTCAGAATAATTAAGTACGAGCAGTAATGCTAGGGAGAATTCTGGCCTCTTGGAACCAACGAGAGACCCCAACAACACTTTAGGTGCACCAAACACCATTGCCTGGAATCTCACAGTCCCTGGCACACTCATGAAGTGATATAAACCCAACGAGCTCATGAACATGGTCTGAGAGTAACTTTTCCAAAAGTATTTTCTTCACCAAAGTGTTTCCGAGCAATACAGTTCCTATTGTGTCCAGTGATGCTGAAGCTGTAAACCTCAGTCCTGCGCCACATCTAGACCAAGAGAGGTTTGCTCAGTCCTCGCAGTGTTTTTAAAATATAATGGCCACGTTTTTTGAAATGAAATTCTTTGGTGATGAGATTTCATAGAAAAATCAAGATTTCTGGCTCCTCTTACATGATTAGAAAATTGAGCAATGTGGACCCAAGTTCCCCCCTGGTGACACTCTGTGGTAATTAACCTGCTGTTACCCCTTGACCTGGTAATGTCCAAATAAAAATATTTATTTCAGTAAAAGATGCATTGCCATGAATCCCTCTCAAAATACTCGCTCTTACTTTGAATGCACTTAGCCCATCATTCTTGCCACTTTCTGAAGCAGCTCTAGAAGTGCTCTTTCCTGAATGTCTTTATGAGGTGTGACCAAAAATACAGTGAATGCTGCTGCCAAGTACCAACCAACAGAAAGGAAGGTGAGTAAAAACATCACGGGTGTCCTCATCTACCTCATTCAGCAGATCTGGCACCATCGACTTCTGACCCTGCTCCAAAGGCAAAATGACTGTGAAAGGGAAACGTTTTGAATCAATTCAGGACACCAAGGAAGCCAGGACAGCGCAACTAAAGCCACTCACGAAAGAGGACTCCAGAGCCGCTTCAGAAAGTGGTGAGAACAATGGGATAAGTGTGTGTGTCTGGGGGGCAGGTTTTGAGGGGGATTAATGGCAATGTGTCTTTCATTGTAATAATTTTTAAATTTTAAACATTCGCCATAGTTTCTGACCATGCAGCATACATTTGTTTTCATGGCTGGCTGTGTCCCAAGTACCCCTTGTAGATATTTGCAGTCCCTTCTCAAGAAGACCACAGCATATAGAAAGGACCCTTCCATCCCATCGATGGAGGACAGCAGAGAGTCCCTTGCTGCACAGGTTACTGATGGAGATCCACTCAGCAGCCACAGGGTCACCAGTGGGGTGGCCGCCTCCGGGGAGGGACACTGAGCATGTAGCACTGCAAATTCTCACATCTGAGCTGGCTCCCTTCTCCTGACTGTCACGGTCCCTGGATTTCTGGATTTGGGGTTTGGTCTTGGTTCCTGCATTACACCTTATTTTCTTGAATTCTCTTCTCTTTCTCCTTTTCTTCCCCTTTTCTTCCTCCCCCTCCTCCTCCTCCCC
>PVJO010007876.1:0-78763 GCA_004026905.1 Hystrix cristata | reverse complement strand
GGGCAGGCAGCCTGGGTGTCTGGCCAGCAGGGAAAGTCCCCGGAGAGAGTATCCTCCGGCCGAGGAGAGCCCAGGGCTGATCGCAGAGGGGCAAGGACCTGTGTCTCCGACTGAGCAGGGCCGTGCTGCACCTCCCGTGACTTGGCCTCACTCAAAGTTCTCAGGTGAAGGAGCTGACTGACAGTGCGGGAGGGAAGAGGGTGCTTGTCCAGGAGCACAGTGCAGACAGCGCAGCTGCAGCTGCCGCGGGGTTCATGGGAACTTTGAAAGGCACTTTTACAAAAGAAATTATGAGGGTCTGCGTCACTTCCAAACTCCCAAGAAGGTGCTGCACGGAGCAAGGCCAATTGCTGTCCAGAAAGGGCAGCCCAGTCAGCAGCCATCCTCCAGGAGCTCCCGCTGGAGGAGCTGTGGGCATGCAGGGGAAGGTGTGGGCAGACCGTGTGAGGAAGGGGCATGTCTGTTCCCAGCAGGATCACACTTGGGCTGAGAGGACGTGGGAGCCAGGAGCCAACACGCAGACTCAGGGCACACCCCTTTCCTTCCACTTTCACTGGGGAACGGGGTCCTCTGTGTGCATCTGTCAGCTTCTCCCCACCCCGCCTCCCCACTCTCTCCCCAGAGCGGGTGTGGTGGAATTCTCGTAAGCATAAATTAAATACTTAGATCAATAACCCCATTCTGTTTGCAGCTCCTCTGTTTAAAGCCAAGATGATCAAAATCAAATTCCCTTCCCTCCTCCTCCCAACATTCTCTCTCTCTCTCTGTCCCCAAAGGCATTGTTCACACTCACAAACCATGAGTTGGAATCTTTCCTTCTCTGTCCCGACCCTTTCCACTGTGAGGCAGCCGTGAAGACAATCCTGGAGTCCCACAACCCAGGACAAGTCATTGCAGACAGACCCACACACCTACTCTTGGATGTCCTTCTAATAGGAGACTCTGATTAGAACAGAGTGCCCGGGTCATGGCTGACAAGATGGCACCCTGCAGTCTCCCATGTGTACATGAAGTGTGTGCATGTGTGTGTGAGAGCACATGTGTCTCTGAATAGGTGATTGTAGTGTGTATGTTTATAGCCCCATGTGAGTTCATGTATATGTGTGGCTGTGCAAGTCTATTGATGCATGCAGACCTATGAATGTGTATGCATGATTGCCATTCGTATATGACACATAAGTGTACATGTGTGCATATGTGGTTATGTATACAGGCATGCTTATCAGGTGAGATTGTACATATATGTGTGTACACACATAATTGTATTTGTGTTTGTTAGTGTGTGTATCATGCCTTGGGAAGGCGCCTTTTAGCACCCACTCTAGCTGGTGGCTTGCCCTACTCCTGACCCCTTTCCTTGGAAATGGAGAAGGCAATATATGAAATATATTTCATCTCTGTCCCTGGTTCTTGTCACAGAGCTAAAGCCCATGGAATTTCCAGGGTGTACAAGTGTCTCTCCCCATTCATAGGGAACTTCTTAGATAACAACTCAGTTTACACTGAGAGGTGACTGAGGGTAAGACCCCTAGGTAGGCTCAAGTCTGGGCCAGTCACCCAAAGAACTGAGGGACTGGGAGATAGAAGGGGAGGAGAACACTGGAGGTCATGCCATGAAGAGGTGCAGGACGTGGCATCCCCAGAGAGGGCCTGGAAGTGCTGTGCACCCCACTCCGAGACTTCCGGCTATCCGTCTCTGTCCTTTATAAAATCCTGACAAACAGCAAACTTCGGGGTTTCTCTGAGTTCTGTGAACCATCCTAGCAAATTTTCCTGCTCAGACTCAAATCACGGAAACCCCAGTTTCTAAATGGCTGGTCTGAAGCACAGGCCACACGTTGCAACTTGCTATCAGTCTTGGAAGTGGGAGCAGTCTTGTGGGACTGAGCCCCAACCGTGGATGCTGACAGCATCTTCGGCAGACGGTTCGGAGCTGGGCTGAAGTGTAGGACGCTGCACTGCTGTGTGCTGGATTTGCTCAGTGGGAGGAACCTCCACACATAAGGTTTCAGAAGTGTTTTACACTGAGTGCAAGGAGAGTGGGAGTTTTTTAACCTTTACTGCCATTAATAGAAATGCCTTCGTCTTTATTAGCAACTGAGGAAAACACAGCTTCCTTCCTGCCATCCCTGAGCCCCCAGTTGCTAAGCGTCCCTGCATTTGGTCCCCGGCTTGGCTGTGCCTGCTGAACACCACAGAGGCACCCAGTGGAGAGGGAAAGCAGGGCAGGTGTCACCGAGCCCTGTGCCTGGGGCTGAGCCTTGCACTGGCAGGACGGGTTCTGTTTGCATCACACCAGGTGCCCCCCAGCCTCGTCCAGCCCCTGGCGTGCCAGAAGGACTGCCTTTTCCAAACTCTCCCAAAAGCATGGTCCACCCTACCATGACCCCCAAGGACGGGGCCTAAACAGTGGGCAGAGGAGCCGGGCTTGTTCAGTACCCTCCCAGCACCTGAGCACACCAGCCTGCAGGTGCGTGTGCCCACTGGGGACAAAGGAGACACGGCCCAGGCCAGCCTCCTTCCCCTGCATGGGTGCTAACATTGCCTATACTTGTGCTTATTTCCAAGAAGATTCCAGAGATCCCGCACAGAGACACTTCCTGCTGGGTCCGGATGGAAAAAGTGTCCACCTGTCCCTCCCAGGGCCCTCCAGACCCGAGGCTCTTCCCTCAGCTGAAGGTAAGAGAATGCATTTGAAGTCAGCCTTGTTTTCAAAGGGGAAGACTTTACTAGTAGCTCCCAAAATTTCTCAGCAGCAGAGACATCATTAAAAACAGACACAAGCCAGCCAGTTTCTGCCACTCGCTGACACAGAGGTGCTTCTATAGCTCAGACACAATAAGCCTGTGTTTGCACAGCAAGTCTGCTCTTGCTGGGGCATCTGGAGAGAGAGGTTCAGTGGAGTGGCTCACGAGGGGCCTAGTGGGCCCCTGATGCCTTGATGAGCATGATAAAGCCCTCTCGGTATTTGCCCAAACCAAACACTGCCTGTTCATTTTCCAGCCACCCTCCTGAGGTGGAGGTGGCTAATTGGTAATCCAATCAGGTATCCGTGTTACGTGCATCAGTTTGTTGCTGTGAATCATCTGGCAGCTAGCGAGGCGGTTTCCAAAACCCCTTCTGGCAGGTTAACTTTTTGAAAGAGAGATGCTGGCTCTGGGCAATAGCCATTTTGCAAAGGAAAAAAGAAATGAAGTCAGAGGGTGATGAGTGTCAACCACCCCGAAACCACCCTAACACACACGCGTGAGTTGCACAGCCGGCAGCCCCTTGGCGAGGGAGATTAAAAACTGTTCATTTGCCGGGTTATCTCACAACTGGCTTGGTGAACAGCACATGAATCCACAGCCAGGAGATTCAAGGAGCCCTGGCCCGTCCTCCATGTGGAAAATGACTCCAGGTCAATCCCACATCCTCCCTGTGTCTGCGATTCCGTGTCTGAAGAGAAAGGTTTGAGGGCTGGGGATTTAGCTCGAGTGAGAGAGTGCTTGCCTAGCAAGTGCAAGGTCCTGAGTTTGATCCCCAGCACCAAAAATGAAGTGAAAGGTTTGACTCCTCCAACTGAGAAATCCCAGCTTGCGTCTGTTCCTGTTGAAGCAGCCACCTAGCATGTGAGTTTCAAAAAAATAGAATGTATTTGGTTCCAAACTCAGCATCAGCAGAGACCATCCCTGCCCGGGTTACACCAGGTGTCGAGTGTAAAAATATCTTGATTCTGGATGGGGGGAGCAAGTGAGACAGGCGGCGGGTCCGTCAGAGGGGCACGGCTGGCACAGCCACAGGAACCAACCGCAGTTCTGGTCACCTGCTGCACATTTGTCTACTCCGCTCCAGTAAAGCAAAAGCCAGAAGCAGGAAAAGAAATCTCCGGGCTTGACGTTCATTGCCACCTCTGTCAGTCTGGTGCATTTCGGTTTTCCCAGCACCTACCCAATCCCCGGTGCATACGCCACAACATTGCAGTAAATCTTCTTTGAAAAAATTATTGAAAATCTTTCCGTAACTTCAGAGAGAGAGAGAGAGAGAAATGAAACTTAAGCTGAATAAATGAAGACTTGTCTGCCATCTTGTCCTTGCCCCAAGGACAATATATTTAATCCTACTTGCTCTGAAAAATGCATTCACTTCCAGGCATGGTGGTGCACACCTGTAATCCCAGCATTCAGGAGTCTGAGGCAGGAGGATTGTCACAAGTTTGAGGCCAATCCAGGCTACGTAATAAGTTCAAGGCCAGCCTGAACTACAAAGCAAGACTCTCTATGAAAGCGGCGGGGGGCGGGAGGTGGCACAGGGGGGTTACTATGTGAATGAATGAACTGATCAGTCAGTTGGTCAGTTACTGTCCTGGCTTCAGCCTTCCCTCCATACACAGCTGGTCTTGATTAGATGGTGCCCTAAAGGTTCGGGAAAGATCTTAAACCCACGTCTCCCTTGGAGGTCCACGCAACAGGTCTAACTTTCTAAGAGTATTGATAGGAAAGAGTTATTTTTATTTTTTGAAGTAGTATACTGAAAAAATATTTTCCTCCTGCTAAAGGTTTACTCCAACTACACTTGACTCTCTACAGCTCAGATTATTTGAAACCCAGCTTGATCATCATCTCTACCCTCTCCTTCCAGTCTCATTTCCTCGACTTTTCCTCATCTTTGGTGGGCCAAACTTTCAGTCTCTTTTCCTTCCAAGCTGCTCACATAACCCTCAAATGTTTAGAATAGCTTTAAATTCATTTTTTCTTAATAAATCCACCTCATTTTATAACCACCTTATTGTAGCCTCAACCTATTTCTCTCTCAATCCCACTTTTGTGATTACTGTATTTATCTGCATCTGTTTTCTGTTTGGCTCCCAAACATGTGAGTCCCGGGGAACCTCTTCCCTTTATTGTATGTCCAAGACATGCTTGTTGATTGACTGAATATCCCAGGTGCCACAGGGAAAGTTCTTGGGGGAATCATAGTTTTGTTTTTTTAATAAAAAAGAAAAAAAAACTTAAGCAAAGGAGGGAATATGATCTGTCTGATCTTTCTGAGACTTTCAGAGTCTGTCAACAACTATTTAGAAACAAATTCTTAGGCAATTAGATCATACTATCTTGCTTCAGTCAGCATAGGGAGAATATAACCTTCAGAAGAAAAGAAAAAATAAAAGCTGTGAAGACTAAAGCTGGAATATGACCCTCCTGGTCATGTTGGGATATTGCAACACTTAGAAAATTTAGACACTTAAGAAAAGTTAACTTGGACGGATACAAGTCAAAACTCTGGATAGGCTCTCTGCACTGTTCTTGATTCAAGTCCTTCATTCTCCTAATCACAGTGCCAGCAATAGATGTTTCTCCCTCAGAAGTTCTTTTATTCAGAAGTTTTTTATTACACGATGATCAAGGATGTCTGTGCCAAGGGTTCAAGTTGCAACTTTGGGTCCCCTGTAGATTGAAATTCCTGGTCTCTTCTAGCGTTCTAATTAGCATTCACTCTTGCCTTAAATGGATTTTCACTCTCAAATGTTCCTTGTTTTTTGTTTTCCATTTAATAAGCATCCTTTGCCCTTGCAACTCTTTCTTAGTGTGGTGGTTTTAGCATATGTCCACAGGTTCTTGGACACTTCTTCCATCAAAAGGGAGAATCTCTCTCCCTACATTTGCATACGAGATGGAGTTAGCAACTCACTTCTGATAAATAAACACTGCCTATGACAGAAGTGACAGCGTGTGATGTTGCAACTGGCTCTTAGTCCATTGTCTGTCACTATAACAGGATACTTGAGACTGGACGACTCCCAAAGGACAGAGGTTTACTTTCACTGATGGTTCTGGAGGCTGAGAAGCCAAAGAACATTGTACCAGCATCTGCTCAAGTCTGGCGAGGACCCAATGCTGTGCCATAACATGGAGGGGCAGAAGGGTGGACGGAGAAGCCAGCAAGGCGGACAGAAACAACACACAAGGACTTCACTTTATAACAACCTGCTCTCACAATACCTGCCTCAGCTGTTCATGAGCGAGAGCTCCCTCACTCCCTCCAGACTTCAGCCAGTCCCGAGAGATGGCACTTAGCCTGTGTGAGGGCAGAGACCGAGGCTGGGAAGCAGCAAACCATACTCGAACCACCACAGGACCCTGAAAGTACTCTGGTCTTCTCCTTGCTTAGATACATGTCTCTGGAGAAAGCCACCCACTGTATCTGTCATGAGGCCACTCGAGCAGCCTCTAGCAAGCAGCCCACATGGCAGAGAGCCTTCTGCTAAACTCTGGATGAGCTTTTCCCAGCTTGTGAGTGAGCTGCCTTGAGAGAAGCTACCCAGCTCCAGTTAGATCTTCCTATGACTGTGTCCCTGGCCGATACCATGAAGGTGACCTCAGGAGACACTGAGCTGGAATCCCACATCTCAGCCATCCCCACTTTTCCACCAAAACTGTGTGAGATGTAACAAAGGTTTATGGTCTTTAGGCACTAGGTTTGGGGGCAATTTGTTTTGCAATAACAGATAACTAATTACTTGGTGTCATTTGCTGGTGGCCTATGGTTTGGTAAACAGAAAAGTGAATGGTCTAAGAATATCCCAGCTGGTCTCCAAGCACATGCTAAGTGGTTGTCTTTCCCTTTGTTCTCCCCGTTTGTCATTTGTGATCATGTAGATTGTGGGCCCCCTGTGTAAAAAAATCTTTCCATGTTGGTAGGATATTTGACAAAATCTCATTTCTCTTGGGAGCCTGTCTCTTAGCAGCTTTTGTCTTAAAGAGATGCCTAAAGATTTAAAGCAGGAAAATTCCTTTAGATGAGGCCATTTGAAGAAGAAAGAGTGGGGAGAGAGAACTCAGAACTAAACATCCAAAGTCTTGGGTTTTATTCCTCACTCTGCCTCCTGTGGCCTCTGTGACTATGGGCAAGTAACCTCACTTCTTTGGACCCCAGCTTCTTCATACAGAAAAAGGGGACATCAATATTGTTTCCAACCTCCCAGTGCATGGCCCACGGAATGCCAGTTCCACAGAAGGCTGACAGGCAGAATGGAAAAAAGGAAAGGCTTTATTATCACATAAATCTGGGAACCAGTGGACTAAAGTTAAGCAGATTGATTACGTAGCCCCTCAAAGAGCCTAATGCATCATGGCTCTCTGAGATGTGGATATGTACTGTTTCCCAAGTTTATTTGACAACTGAATACTTTTGTTTTTAGCAAAGCACCATGTGAATCTAAATTGGTTTTGGAACATACTTTGGAAAATGCTAAACCGATGATTTCTAAGGTTCCTTCCAGCTCAAATAGTGTGTGTTTCTAAATATGCCCCTTCCCAAGGAGGCCGTCTTAGTGTGGGCAGTTCTGCTGTCTAAATCCTGAAGCAGGATCGCAGCCATTTGCTAATTTATGACTGTTCTTATTTCCATTCTTCAGACATCAATTCTGAATCATAGGATCCACAATGCGTCCATCTGTGGGTAGGGAAAAGTAGAGGAAGGTAGAAGGAAGCCCACGTGGTAATGATTTACACTGTTCCTTTTGCCCATTCACTGTTTGCTAGTAACCCATAAGAAACAGTGTTGGCAGCTGTCACCAGTTCTACTGATCTCAGGTCAAGTGCATGAATACAGAAAATGTGGCTGGGTATGATGGTTGGGCATCCAGTATTTCTTTCTAGTGGGCTTTCCTTACTGCAGACTCTAGAAGGCCGAAAACTACATTTCTCAGGCAGCCTTCACAGATGGGGGCTGAATGCAAAGGGCATTCTGCCAATTAAATGTGCTTACATGAGATTTGAAGGGTAATGGTGAGCCTCAAGTGTGGGGCTACTTATGTTGGCCACTGAGCTCATGAGGCAGCCTGGGCATGTGGAGGGGCAACTGCTGGAGCATCTTTGTAACCCTGCTTTCCCCTAAAAGGCCCAGGTGGTTCTGGTCCACGTGGACCCTCCCCCATAAGCTCTTCTGAACACAGTCCTGAGTGATTACTGTCAGCCTGAACATGGGGCTCAGCTGGGTTAATGCTTTCGAGTGGTTGCAGGATGGCGGCTGTGGCAGCCATGTTTGTCCCAGACTTCAGAAGGAAGCAGAGTTCTTTCCCTCACAATAGAAAACCAGCAGAGATAGTGCTCAGATAGCCATCCACAGAGAGTGCCTAACAGACACTGAGGACTCTCTTTCCTTTCTCTGACGAAAGCCTCTTGTGATTCCCGTGAACGCGAAGACCCCCCAGCCTTGTACTTGGCTGAAAAGGTGGCATCATCACTACTTCATGAAGAAGAAAAATGTCGAAAATAATAGCTGGCTCTGAATCCAGTAGAAATTCCATTTTTTAAGAAAAAGTTCAATCAGAAGTGTTGAACCATAGTTATAATCTTTGTTCATTGTTTGCAGATGATGGTACTTTTTTACAGAGCCTATGATGCTAAGAATTCTATCTCCCCTGCCTTGGTTCTGTTTTGGAGAACCCTCAGGTCAGGAGGGAATTTGGGCTTCACCAGTAATGGGTGTCACCATCAGCAAAGGAAGCATTTCCTCAGACTCACAGTCAAAACAAATAAAAGCAGAACTGCTCTATGTAATAGAGCAGTAAATAATAGAAACGTTAATATTCCCCAATATCCATTCTTCCATTATTCCTTTTATTAATATAATTTCCATCCTTGAATTTTAGCTGAACACATGGCTGCACTATATTTCACGGCATCCCTTGCAGCTAGGTGTGGTGACCTGACTAAGTTTTAACCAGTGAGACATGGTTAGAAGTAATGTGTGCAACTTCCATGTCAATTCCTTAAAAGGAACTTTGCCGTCCTCTTACTCTTTCCCTTTGGACTTGGTTGTGGTGGTGAAAGAGTTTCAACATGTAGAAGAAAACCATACTACATATGATGATAGAGCAATAAGATACAAGGAACAGGGTGCCTGGATAACTTCATGGAGCAGAGCCACCCGACCTGCCCAACAACCTCTGGGCTCTTATGTGAAAGAGAAATAAACATTCATGTCATAGTGTCACCTTGTAACAGCAGCTTACCTCATGCCTTAATATACAACTAGGCAGTTGATCAAAAACTGTGATGAATGTTTATTTTTTTAACTTATTACAGTAAAAGACACACTGCCATTAATCCTCCTCAAGATACTGCTCCTCACTCTGAACACAGTTATCTCATCATTCTTGCCACTTTCTGAAGCAGTTCTGGAAGTTCTCTTTCATGAGGGTCTTTCCTTGCACTGTCATGGCTGCCTCAAGGTCCTAAATCGGTTCAAAACATTTATCTTTCATGGTCATTTTGACTTTGGGGAAGAGCCACAAGCTGCACAGTGCTAGATGCAGTGAATAAGATGGAGAAGGACATACTGTCATGTTTTTATTTGACAGAATTTTAAGCAGCACAGTCATGCAACTCCAGCGACTTGCACTGTTCACGATTCGTGATTTATAGCACATTTAAAACCCACCTTCTCTCAACTGTAGCTCACAACAGACTGACTCCACTGAAGAAGCTGAAACTTGTCACACAGTGTTACTAAGGTTCTAGGTGCCACATCTCGTACCGGAGATCCCTACTTTTCTGTTGGATCGTATGTGGCAGCCGCAGTCACCGTAAGTTTTTTAAAACTGCCAATCTACTCCATGTTGCTCTGTGAAAATCCAACTAATTCATACTGGCACAGCGTCTAAGAGATTATTAAGTAAAGTTTCAAAATGAAGTATCATTGGACCTAAAAGAGAGAAGGGCCACAGCACGTGTGTCTGACTCTTTCGATACAGTATGCAGAACACCTACCATATACAAGGGACACTGAAGGATGTTAACAGTGTGTGAACGTTGAGCATGAAGATGTCATCTCATCCCTTTATTCCGTCATCCTATGAAGCATTCTCATGTCACAGGTGAGGGAATTAGAACACAGGAGGGTGACTTACCCTGAAAGAGCAGCAGCTTGTGTGGGTGCACTGTGGGGGATCTCGGGGAGGCGGAGTAGGGCAGGCACCATGCGCCGGGATGGAGCAGAAATGCTACCTTAGGCCCGAGGAATAGCAGATGTTTGAGCAGGGACGTCACACAGCCCAACGTGTCTGCCAGCATGAGGAACAGGCGAGAGAAAAGGCAAAGCACTCCGGCTACCAGCAAACCATCGGGACAAGACAGCTGACAAGATCCCGGACAGAAGGCAGTGGGCAGACACAGCAGACGCCAAAAAGGGTGATCCCAGGGCCACTCCCTGGATGTGGGGACGTCAGCCAGCACCCTGAAATCAGAGCACCCAGTGACCGGCCTGTTTGTGGAGTCTCTACAAAATTGGCTACAATTATCTTTATTCTGTTTTTACTTTCAGTTAAGAAATGACCGGGGGCGGGGGCAGGATGTATGTGTCTCCCCTGTAGTACAATTAAGACAAAACAACAGTTAGAGTCCTGGAGTCTCTGCACTCCAGCCGCACCCACAGCCAGCGGGGCCGCCCTCGTTTCCAGGCAGCCTCCCACCAGCACCGTGTGCCTCTCTCCACTTGTCAGCAGTGCAGTGTGCTGGGCTCTGGCTCGGAGTGTGCTGGAGGGGAAATGGCTGAGCTCCCTGGCAGATGACTGCGGCAATAGTAGGAGTTCTAAGGAAAACTCCAAAGCAGATTTCGTGGGAGAGTGGAGGCAAAGGGCACAGCGAGGAGCCACAGAAAGCCCGTGTGAATCCACCTCTACCCTCTCGCCCCGACACACATGGAAGTTTCTCTTTCAGGACTGTTCTAGCCTCTTTTTCCCTTTCAACCACCGACCACTTAATTCTTGAAGGGAAAATTAGCATTCATTATGCAATTTATCTCTCTCCTTTTAATCCAGAGTCTCCAAGGTCCCTACTCAATAATTAATGTTTGTTCTCATTTTCCATTCTCCAGAGCATCTACTCTTGAACTGTGGGGTCAACAATTAACACTAATTATGGCTTTTTCTACTCCCACTGTTGGCTCTCAGAATCCCAAGTTGCCTACACAGCCTCTGGTAGGTTGGTTGTGTGTGTGCGTGCGCGTGTGCCCACACATGCACGTGTGTGTGCATGTGCATGCACGCATGCACTGCCACTTCCAAGTAGGCTTTTCCCAGCCCCATGCAGCTTGACGAATTAATAAAACCCATACAGTCATTTTTGGCAAATTCTCTAGTATATTTATTATCAGTAATGAGATGATGAGGCAAAAATAAATAATGAAAGTGTTTGGAAATGAGTTTGGATAGGTAATTAGCCTAGAAGAACTAAATCTTTTCCAATTTGAATTTTCCAGGATTCCTGTGACCCCGCCCACATCCACACACCAAATGTCCCTTTGAGAACCACTCTCCACTCAGGACCCACTCCGTCGGCCTCTCTACCTCTGCCTGTGCTATCTTCCTCAGCTCTGTCACTCTTACTTTTTTCAGGAGTAAAATGGCATTGTGTTAACTTGCTTCCATTTTGATTGACAAGGACAGCGAGGAGAGTACTTCTCCATCCAGGTGACTGTACACATCACAGAACATTTCATCAAACACCATGTACCAGCCTGTCTGCTGTTCAGGCTGGAGCCAGATGGGCTGAGATCCCTCCTATCCGCCCTCCTATCCGCCCGTCCAATCCACCCGACTTGTGGGGTACAGCTGGAGACCGGGGCTCCCTCACTTGTGTGTCAGCCTGGTGGCTGCAGCACTCGGGCCCCACGTGGTACATCTGCTCTGCATATCTGGGAGTCTCTTCCAAGCACATGTCAAACATTAACTGTTTCATGCTCTTGCTCTGTCTAAAGTTCATTTTTCATGTTATCTTTTTTTTTTTTTTTTTTTTTGGTGCTGGGGATCGAACTCAGGGCCTTGTGCTTGCAAGGCAAGCACTCTAACCGCTGAGCTAAATCCCCAACCCTAAAGTTCACTTTTCAGATTTTCAGGACCATGGCCCTGCAGGGCTTCACCTTAAACATCTTAGATAAAAACAGTATTTTCCAGCCGGGCGTGGTGGCGCACATCTGTAATCCCAGAATTTAAGAAGCTGAGGCAGGGGGATTGCTGCAAGTTCGAGGCCAGCCTGGGCTACATTGTGAGTGACTTCAAGGCCAGCCTGAAGTGCATAGCGAGACCCTGTTTCAAAAAAGCACAAAAAAACCCAGTATTTTCAAACTTAACGGTTTTTGTTTTGTTTTGCTTTGTGTTTTGTTTTTTGTGCTGGGGATCAAACTCAGGGACTTGCACTCGCTAGGCAAGCACTCTAACCACTGGGCTAAATCCCCAACCCCTCTTAATGGTTTTTTAAGTTTTCTCTCCATAATGCATCTGTTGGTTCTCAAAACCATCCAATTCATTGTGAATCTCTTTAATTTTCATTTTTATTGCTACATGTTTGCAGTACATAATAATATTCATCGTGGGGAGTTGGTACCTGTACATAGCACATCTTAATTCTTATGCCCCCTTCTTCTCCTCTCCCTCCCACCTCAAATTTTAAACGATGAAGAATTCACTTTGTATTTTCCCCGGTCTAGGGGTGAGGAAATGAATTTTCTTTTCTTCAGTTTTTCATACTCTTAGGTAAATCCCTTATTGCTTTTCAGTCTGTGTGTGTGTCCATTCAAACATCACCCGTGGAGAGGAAGGGTCTGGTATCCAGCATCCCCTAAAAGGTCACCTTTTCCCTAAAAAGACACCTTGACTTCCCTTCTGTACCATTTGACTCACAGACATATTTCACTCCTGGACCTCCAGGGATCCTCGATCTGTCTCTAAGGAAGCAGGGAACAGGATGTGCTTCAGGGAAAGCCTGAGAAATGTGGGGTCCTCATGAGTCACTGCTGGACAGCCAGTCTGCTCTGGTCTGAGTATAAATATGAGGGAAGAAGCAAAATCAGCTGAAACCAGATGCTCACACTTAGCCGGCCGAGGAAGGGCGATCTGTGGGGTTGGCCTGTGGGCGCACAGACTGCCCTGCACGGGTTCCGTGAGGACCAAGTGGGCACTGCCCCAAAGCTGGGTACAGCCTCAGCCTGCACAACCACAAACCAGGAGCCATCTGGTAAAGGCCCCCCAGTTCTCACTTTAAGTGAAGGACTGAGGTCAGTTCTGCCTCTTCCAAGATTCCTTTTTGGTTTCATTTCCCCTACTGAGAGATGCGAAAAACTCTGTAGCTCATCTTTCACCCGCAGACATGGCTGCTCCTGCTTCAGACTGGGGAAAGGGTGACTGGGGAGACACTCCCTCCCTTTGCTAAAAACAGTCTTTGATTCACAGGGAAATGTGTGTGGTCCTCCTTGCTGCTCATCTGGGAGAGGCAGCAATGAATCTGGCATGAGGGACCTGCCCTGGTAACAGGAAGCAACAGAGAGAGAGGGCTGGAGCCAGCGTTGGGTGGAGGGAATTGCTTTTGCCAGAGACTGCAAAAGTAGGAGAAAGGGCACAATCATATCCTCAGCAGGCCCAGAATCTGAGAGCAGAGAAATACCTGCATGTCTGGCCTTCTGCGTTAACCTGCTGCAATCTTCTTTCAGTAGACATTTGGCCTCAGTTTGCTCATTCTCACACACCAGTTTAAACTAGGCCAGGGCTGCTCTTTTTTTTTTTTTTTTTTTGTGGTACTGGGGATCACAGAGTGGCCATCTAGCAAAGATGATGGCGGTGGTGGTACTGGCAATAAAAATAATGGTGGTGATGGTGGTGGTAGTGTTGGTGGTGATGATGGTGATGATGGTGATGTGGTGGTGATGGTGTGGTGATGTGATGATGGTGATGATGGTGGTGATGATGGTAATGTGATGATGGTGATGTGGTGATGTGGTGGTGGTGATGGTGGTGATGATGATGGTGGTGATGGTAGTGATGGTGATGGTGGTGATGATGATGGTGGTGATGGTGGTGATGATGATGGTGATGGTGATAAATACTCTTAAATATCTCTGATATGCCAAACACTGTGCTGAATGCTTTGCATTCATTAGTTTACATCATCCTCCCTGCAATGATATCATTATCGTCACTTCTCACACACGACGGTGAGGCTCAGAGGGTTAAGTGACTTGCCCAACATCACACAAAGCAGCAAAGCTAGAATTTGAACCTGCATTTTTCTGCTATGTGTGGTTATTAGTGGTGTCAACATAAACAAGCACATTTCTGTCAGACAATATATGACTTAATAAAGACCCCTCCAAGAAATGGCATCTGTTGAACATTCATTTCCCCTCCAATCCCCTTACTCAGCATCAGATACTCTCTCGTGGGCAGTACTGAAAATGATTTGTAACTTTCAGCAATATTAGGGGAGAAGAGGAAAAGCTGAGAAAGAGTTTGTGAGAAACAAACTCTTGTTTGAGACAAATTTTCAAGCAAGGTAGGCCTGCTTTCCAGGGTAGCTCTCCAAACCGAAAACATTCTTCTTAACACAGCCTAAAATGTTCCAGTCTCACTTGTTTCCACCACTAAAATCTCACCCACAAAAGGTTTACTTTGGATTAGGAAGCATCCTGTTAAAATACTGATACTTCTGAGACGCTCGTATGGAGTCTGTTATACTTTAGTAAAAATTTAATCAGTTAGCTTTCTCCTGCAACCTAGCTGGTTAGAACAGGTGCTCTCTGGAGGACTAAGTTCTGACATGGGTGGAAACATGGGTGAGTAATTTGGAAATGAGGAGAGTTTGAAGGGTGAAACATGCCTGACTGGTGAAGGGCCCCAGAGGGCTTGGATGAGCCGAAGGTACTAGCTCATGTGGCGGGTAAGGGGAGGAGGAAAGCTCAGAACGGAAATGGTGGGCGCAGGAGACAAACAGCCACCACAGAGTCACCCCAGGGTAGGCTCTATATCCAGGAAAGGAGATTTTATTCTCTCCCTTCTCTGTTCCTAATAGCTAAAAGACTGTAGCAAGCATCGTTTGTTTGCTCGTTGCGGTTATAAGGGTTGAACTCAGAGCCCTATGCCCTGAACATACCCCCGACCCTGTGTGTTTTGTTTTGTTTTTCTTTTTGAAATTTAATCTCACTAAGTCACTAAGCTGCCCAGGTTGGGCTCAACTTGTGATCCTCCTGCCTCGGCTTCCTATCCAAGCTTTTAAATAATACCATTCCCTCTGCCTAGAGCACAATCCTTATCTCCTCCTACCCAGCATCTCCTTTTCTAACTGTGGTAATATATACCTAACAAAATTTGCCATCTGAACCATTTTTAAGCGTAGAGTTCAGAAATGTTCAGTATGTTCACAGTGCTGTGTACCGGGCTGGAGAACTCTTCATCTTGCAAA
This sequence comes from Hystrix cristata, assembly GCA_004026905.1. NCBI lineage: Eukaryota > Metazoa > Chordata > Mammalia > Rodentia > Hystricidae > Hystrix > Hystrix cristata. The sequence continues at coordinate 63,548 of PVJO010007876.1, read as the reverse complement.
ACTGAAACTCTGTTTCCATGAAATGATTTCCCCTTCTCCCCTTCCCTAGTGCCTGGCACCCACCATTCTGTGTTCTTTTAGTTCCCAGTTTTTACCTTTCCCTGGTGAACTCCTATCAGTCAGCAGCCCCAGTCCCAGTTTAGTTCCTGAGCTGACCTCCCCTCCCAGCCCCACAGCCCCACCTCACCCGCTCCCTCCTCCACACACCACGCTTAGTGCTGCCTCTTAATGCCATTAGAGCACAAGCCTTTTTTTTTTTTTTTTTTTTTTTTTTTTAATTTCAAGACAGTCTCACTGTCTCACTAGGTCACCCAGGCTGTCTTCAAACTTGTGATCCTCCTGCCTCAGCCTCCTGAGTGCTGGGATTACAGGCGTGCACCACCACCCCCAGTTTACTAGCAACAAATAGTATGCTAGGCACAGGAACACAGTTGAGAGACAGAGTCGGGCCACGAAGTAGCCCGCCGTATACAATGAGTTAGGGCTGTGAGTGAGTAGCTCCTAACTCAGCCTGGAGCTGGAATGGCGTGGGGACGGAGAGCACACTCGGGCAGAGCTTCTGGAGTGTGTGTCGGAAGCGGCCGGCCCGAGACGAGCCTCTCTGAGGAAGGGACCCGTGAAGGTCAGAGAGCAGGGCAGCAGGGGAGAAACTAAGCCATCTGCGGTGAGCACCCAGGCACACGAAGGGAAAGAGTGTGAAGGACTCACAGGAAGTAGGCGAGAACCAGCCTGCGAAGACCACAGCAACAGCTGAGGCATTTAGCCCAACAGCTCTGGGGTCCTCCTCATGCAGGAACTGATATAACCAGAGGAACAACTCTCTCTCCACTGAGAGACTGGATCAGCCGAGCGTGACCCGAGGCCAGAGGCCAAGTCTAGGTGTCTATGAAGAAGGGACGAAGAACAGTATTTTCTAGAAAGTCGACACCACCACCTGAGTTTAGTCGCCTGCTTGCTTTGTATGGAGAGCCACCTTCCGCTTGATTTTTAATTCCCTCCTCCCATGGTCTCCTACCACGAGTGTCTTCATGAATCCTGCGCCGTGTGCTGATGGGAGGTTTCTGATGTAGTCAATGCCTTGTTGCTACACAATTCAAATTTAAATTCCATCGTCCAGCTCGGCTTCCATCCAGGGCTTAGTAAACTGCCATGTGCCTTTGGACTTCTCCATAAAAAACAATTTACAAGCTTCTGAGAGAGCCTGGCATTCCCCAAACTAAAGCTGGACCCTCAAGACCCAGCTAGTCTTGGTCTGAGAAGATATAAGTAAATAAAAGGGCTGTTATTTCAGATTGGAAGGAAAGTACTACCCTCACATTTGCAAGGCTGTTCCATGTTTAAATTCAGACTGACTCGGGTTTTCTAGGTCTGTGTACTTGGCTCCTTGGAGGGCGCTTGCTCCCAGGGGAATCTTTTACCTTGGAGATCTTTTCAGGTCTCCAGCAACTGTCTGCTACACCTCTCTCACCCCCTCCTAATCCAGGAAGACTTAAAGGGAAAGTGTGTGACATAAATAGAGTCTTAAATCTGGTCCCAAGAATCTGATAATGACAATACCAAAAGGCCATTTTGGGTCTCAGGCTCCTGCATTAAACAAGCAGACTTAAAATTTATTGTAACACTACAAACACTCTATAGGTCATAGGCGTCCTGAGTCACACCATATAAAATAAAGTATTTTTAGATTTTCTTAAAGAAAGGTCAGCAAGACCAGAATTATCCTTCCTTTTATAGTTAGGTTTATACTGGGGAACATTTTTTTAATAACCTGGAATTTGCATTTGCATTTTCCATTTTTGACCAAAAACACAAAGCCATGAAGGTACCAAGATTCAGATTCTCGCCTGAGGCCAGCAAGTCCCTGAGATGGCAGAGGCTCTTTCTGAGCTGTTTGGTGATGCACACATCGCCTCCTGGATGCTCAGACACTGCGAGTCACAAGGGTCCTGGAGAGCATTGAGCGAGCATCATGGTGAGTGTGGGGAAAGGCATAAAGAGACATAAAGAGGCTCCTGCCGGCACTCCAAACAGCCACCGGCCTGGTAACCACAACACTGGGCCACTTCGGAGACGACAGCACTGATACCTTCGCCAAGTCCTGACACCCATCTAGGACAGCCGGGTGGCCCTGCTGGCCTGATACGTGACTTCTTTGGAGTTAGGCTTTTAGTCTGATATCAGATGGAACCGACCAGAGCATCCCACAGCTACGGAAATAGCACTCTGAAACAATGGGAGTAAATCTGACTCTCATTTTTCTTTAAAACAACAATTTGGAAAGTAAACATTGTTGACACAGATTTAAATAGAAGGAAAGTTGAAGGTGCCGTAGTCTGTGCTAGAATCAGACACTCTTTCCTGCTTTTCAAGTTCTGAGTGTTTGGTGAAGGATCCCAGGATGTGAGCGAGGCGGCAGGGGTTTGGGATGAGACCCACTCCAGCAGGGTCACCTCCGAGGTGGCCTGGTTATCTGGCGGCAGTGCTATCTCCTCACTAAAAGCCTGCAGTGAGATTAATGCTGGTGTTTGAAAATCTGCTCAGGCCTGATGGGGGGCAGCTGAGGCAAGAATGCATTTCTGTTTATCTCTTCAGTGGGAGAAATGTGCATCCCAGAAAGACCGCGAGGTCCCAGCTCAGGCACACCTGGGAATGGGCCAGTCTGCATTCTGTGACTGTCGTACCTGAGCGAGGAGGCGGCACCCATGCTGTGTTCACGCCCGGTTCCCACAGTCAGTGAGTCAGTCTCTTTGAGTGGATCTCAAGGCTAGACCCCGCCATATTGTCCCAAGAGGAAGCCTTACCACTCCCACGGCTTCACGTCCCAGGAATGTAGGTGGGGTTGTGTCTCCTCTTGACAGCATGGACCTCAGTAAATTACCAAGGTCTTGACCCAAAAGATGAGAATTCCTACGCAATTTTTCAGTCTCCTATCTAAAAATATGTTTACATTTCTTGAACTCTGGCTGACTGGTTCATTCCCCTGGTGTTGCAAGAACTTCCCTCATGCATTAGAATTTATAGGCTTCATTTCTGAGTGACCCGCAGTTCTTTCCAAGCCACAGTGAAGTGAACCTCATGGCAACACGGTTCTGTTAGGCCGGATCTGTCCAGAGGGTGGCTCCCAGCCAGGCAGCTGTGCTGTGGCAAGTTCAGGGAGGCTAACAGGAGGCCGCGAGACGTGGAGGGAAAGCACAGACATTCGACGGACATCTGACTCTGGGTCCTAGGTGCTGGGTCTTGGTCTCGGGCTATCCCAGGCACAGCCTTGAGCCAGCTGCTTAAAACCTCTGTCTAGGCCTCCATTTCTCCCAAGCTGATTTTAAAAAGAAATGTCCTAAGTCCATGCAGAAGGCATTTTCAAACAAGACAAAAGAGGACAGCTGAGAAACCACAGAAAAGGGAAGGTCAGCCCACAGAGGATGAGTACAAGCTTCGGGTCAAAAAGACAGAGACACGGAGTCACAGATGGCTGCTGGCTCTTTTTCAAAAGAACTAATTATAAGTACCAAGAATAGGAGAACTTTTTGTTGGGCATTGGTCCCCCAGAAGAGACTAAAATCCTTGTCAGTAGATCCTTGTGCTTAGCTAAGTATGTTCCTCAAACAGTCCCTTATTTTATTTTATTTGGGGGTGTGCTGGGGATCAATCTCAGGACCCTGCGCTTGCTAAGCAAGCTCTGCCACTAACTAAATCCCCAACCCCAAACGTTCTTTTATAAATATTACAGTTCCTTCCTCAAGGAGGAAAAAAGAAATCCATGAGCACCATGGAGTTTCAGGCTCTGGGCAACCAGTCAAACCCTTCCTCCAGATCTCAGTAGTTATACAGCCAGGGCTGAGTGACCACCGTAGAAACCCTGGTAACGCAGGCCACGAGGGTTACAGGGACTGCACATCCCACCAGCTCCTTGCCTGTGTGGCACCTGCCATGTGCCAGCTCTGTGGTGTCCAGGAGCATCCCCTGCAGCCCCACCTCTGTCTCCTGCAGGTACCACCTCTCCTGCCAGGAGAAGGGATGTCTCTGCTCTCCATCTGGAAGCTTGCAGAAACATTTTTCTACTTCAGCAGAGTGTGATCATACAAAATTTATATTCAACAGCATCAGCAGATTTTTCTCCATCAATATTTCCTTTTTAATTTCAGTTTCATCTGAATTTTAATAGCACAAAGAACTTACTTTTGTTCTTTTAAAGAGCAACTGAAACAAGAAAAACCTCACTTTGAATATAAGGTTTTAACATTCTATTTAACATGGTGTGTAATCTGGGCCTATAGAACTTTGAGTGCTATCTGGTGAGTAAATACACATGCCATGGATAGAAATGTGTTTATAGTCTCATACACACCTGAACTGGGTGTGGAGTATACGGCACGAACAGAAATTCATGACTCTTAGTTCTGACAACCTTCATGCTTTTCCTTCTGATTCTTACCACAGCCAACACTGAATCCGGGACCAGCCTTCACGTGACTCTCTCTGAAAGGCCTCCTGGGACGCAAACAACAGAGAGGCAGGTAGGGTGTGACTGGCGCAATCCTGGGTGTCAAACCTTGGGCTCTTTTCTCAGCTTGCTGTGTGACCCTGGGTGAGGCTCTCCACCTCTCTGAGGCTCCGTGGTCATCACTAGACTGACACATCGGAGGGGCTCCTTCACTCTCATCTTAGGTGCCTCAGCACAGCTCCACGGGGCTGGCGGGTTCTTCGCACCTGTGGGCAAGCTGGGCCTTTCCCTGACTGCCACAGTCACACCGGAGGATGGAAGCACCGAATGGTGTCATCCACTGAGGACAAGGCACACGTTTTCTTTCCTAATGAGAACAAAAAATTAGCAATCAAGAAAAAAACTGCAAGGATAGACTTGAAGACAGGAAAAGTCTTCTTCTGGGTGGTTAAAGACACACGTGCAGGACTATTTACAGTTTGGTCCTTCCGCGGATGCGCTGGCTGGGGCCAGCTTCAGATTCTCAGCGAGAGCCCACTTGGGAGGGCTCTTGGGGCTGCACCAGGACCCAGAACCCGAGCGGAGGGGGCGCCTAATGGCTGCAGGGGACCTTGCTGCTCTTCCTGCCAGGTGACAGCCCATGGGCCACCATCTCTGTTCCTCCCTTAACTCCAGCTTCCAGCCACACCCCGGCTTTCCGGTCCACGTCTCCCTCTGGCACCTCTCATTAAAAATAACAATAAAAATGGGTTTGGCTTCATCTGTGTGCCTGCCCTGTGCTCTGAGATAGGACGAACCCTTGCTGTGAGAAGCCCAAGTCTGCCTGCCCTCCTGCTACTCAGGGACCACAGAATCAACATTTGTATTTCTTTGAATGCCTACTTTTTTTTTTTCCAGTTTTTGTTTTTGTTTTTGTTTGGTTTGGTTTTTTTTTTTTTTTTTTTTTTTTGGTGCTGGGGCCAAAAAAAAAAGATTTTGTTTTTGTTTTGAACTCACTATGCAGTTCGGGTTGGCCATGAACTACACTGTGTAGCTCAGGCTGGCCACAAACTCACAGTGATGCTCCTGCCTCAGCCTGCAAGTGCTGGGATCACAGGCGTGCACCACCACACCCAGCTTTTAAACGCTTGCTTTGAAGATAACCATTATAATAAGGGATCTGGGCCTTTGGCAGGTGTGTGTGTGTGTGTGTGTGTGTGTGTGTGTGTGGTGTTGGTTGGTTCTTTTAGACTAGGTCTGGCTATGTGGTTCAGGTTGGCCTTGAACTCCCATATGTAGCCCAGGTTGGCCTTCAACTCGAGGTGATCCTCCTGTACGAGGCTTTTTTTTTTCTTTTTTTAAATAAAAGAATCTGTGACTAAGCAAAATATAATATGGTATATTTTGGTAATTCCTCCACTCGAGGCCATGCAGGACCCCCCACAGCCTGCACACTGCAGACTCACACAGCCCTGTGCCACATCTTGGGAGACCGGAGTGGCTCGGTCATACCAAATTAAGTCCTAGAGTGAACAGGAACTTGTCGGTTAGAAGTGCACCGGACCGGGGTCTTAACTCTGATCCTGGGTTCCCCCTCGAGACCTGCGGCCCCTTTGTAAAATGGTGGGGGCCTCCCTAGAACAGTTGGTCTGTTAGACTCTGTGGGAGGGGAGAGAAGCCCCCGAAGGGAAGGTCTGGGAAGCCCTGCAGCCCCCAGACTCCGGGAAAACGGGGCAGGGCGGGTCTCCCAGGCCAATGGCTTCTTTAGATTAATCACCGACTCTGCTTCAACTACTTCCTCAGCCTGCCCATGCAAACGCCTAATTTCATGTTTACTATAAAGCATCTGGAAAGGATTTGGGAACAAATTTCAGCCCCGCAGACTCCAGTTTCCTACCTTGATGGGCCACTGGCGAGAGCTGGGGTCTCAGCTCTGCCTCAGGCGAGGGCGTCGCAGGAGCCCACTGCCCCTGGAACTTCCTGCCCTGCCCCCGGGTGGCCAGGGAGGAGGGGTCCCCAAAAGTGGAATACCTTGGTACCGCCACCCTAGAGACAGACGTCACACAAGTAGACCAGGGGTCGACGGGCACGCAGGCCGCAGGGACAGGTCAGCGGGCACGGGCCAGTCCTGCAGGCGGCCTAGGAGCGCCCCCTGCCGGCGGGGTGGGAAGCGCTCTGGGCGCGGGACGCCTGCAGCTGCCGCGGCACCCTCTGAGAGTCCGAAGAGGGGTTAGGGCGGGAAGGAGGAAGAAGACTGCTCGGAGAAATGTGCAGTTGAAAAGAGCAGGGGAAAAAGGAGCCGCGCAGACGTCTCCACGCAGAGCTCCCATTTCCGCTTTCAAATGCGCGGCCTCCCCACTGTGAGCAGAATCAAGTATTTATGAAGGCATTTTTTGCATATTAATAGCTGCGTGCGGAGGAGTCCCGAGGGGACGGCGCCCTTTTTGAATGCAGGTCGGCCCAGCTCCCGCGGCATGCGGGAAACTGGTGCCGGGACCTCTCGGCAACCAGCGCCGCTCGCCCTCGTGGGCTGGCTGACTTCAATCGCCAGGGCTCCGTGGAGAGGGCTGGTTGGGGTGGCCGGCCTCTAAAGAGAATATTGAAATTGCAATTTAAAATTCCAGAAGGAAATACTAACATTATCTCTGCAGTGACGGGAGAAAAGTAAAGTAATTTCATGAACTTTACATGACTGTCTACTCAGTAAAGTTATATTTAAGTTTGAAATAACATTGAGAGTCAGAAAAATAAGCAAAAAGCGTGAACAATTGGTATTTTTTAAAAATAATAGGCCTGGGGATTTAGCTCAAATGGTAGAGCGCTTGCCTAGCAAGCACAAGGACTTGAGTAGGATCCCCAGCAACCAAAAAATAATAACAATAATAACAGTAATACAAAATGTGGAGAAAATATTCCTCTTGAAGAGCAATTGAAATGCATATCAAGGCAAACTGCAGATACCGCGTCACAGTTGAGATTTGTGCCTCCTTCCACACTGTGTAATGTTAGTCAAGACTTTGGTAGAGCAGTACATGTACTTCCTCATGGGGCATTGTAATTGGGTTCCATCCATTTGTAAAGCAGAATGGTAATGTGATTGATGAAATGTGAAAAATATTCATACCCACTGATGCAGTATTTCTGACTTCTGGAAATTTGATGAAGGAAATAAATTCAGCAAGAAAAAAAAAAGGGAGTGAAGTGTCCATAGCAACATTATCACAAAGAAAAACTGGAAATGGCCTAGACTTTAACATCGGAGACATTATGACATAATTATGACATAGAGGGCTAATGCAGGCATTAAAAAACGGTGACTATTCATACTAGAAACTAAGATTTAATACTCACGGTCCAACACGGGGTTTCTTAACCTCATTGACATTTTGAACTGGACATTGGACCAGAGTGACACCTTGTTTTGGGGACCACCCTCTGCATCCTCGTAGGAGCTGAGCATCATGGCACAACTCACAAGACACCAGGAGCGCCCTCCCTCCGGTGGCAACTGTTTCCAAGCCTTGCTGAATGTCCCCTGGGGAGCAAAATCATCCCCAGCTGAAAACCACTGAAAGTGCAAATCAAAAAGATATCGATTATCACAATGGGAACTGTTTCTTTTTTAAAGTATCCATAAGGAAGACATACAAATAATGCATTAAAAAAGGCACAGTCTGCTAATTTGCGATTAAGGATGTGCCAGCCTTGTTTGCTCGTTTTTTAATTTTTTTTGTTTCTCCAGGATTCTTTTTGCTGTTTTGCCTTATTTCACCCTGTCAATTCTCCCTATAAAGAAGAGAGATGGATCATAAAAAGCTCTGATTTTTATCAAAGTGCAGTTTAAAATGGTCTAGGAGGCACAGTGTGTAAGTACACAGCACGCAAAGCAGGAATCAGCATCGTAAACACCATCATTTTTTAAACTTAACCTCTGTTAGTTTAAAATATTTAACACTAAGTGGGCTTCCATTAGGCTATTAGTGAACAGGACCGTCAGAATCCACCTCTCAAGCGTCTCAATCCCTTTTCGGCATTTTATCCTTCTGACTGCAACACTGAGAGACAATGAATTTGCCTCTTATTCTGAAAAGTTAGAGTCTCAGTGGGAAGGGGAACAAGAGATGGAGGGAAAGGGGAGGGAAGGAAGGGAAAGAAGTTTTAAAAACAAAGAATTAAAAAATGAAACTAGAGCTGCAAATGTGAAGGGGAACAAGCATTAGAAGGAGCAGGGAGGGGGGGATGGGAGGGAAGGGCACAAAAAAGCATTAAAATGTTTTGTGTACGTGTACGGACTCCATCATGAGTTACCACTATGTGCTGCAAACGTGGACCGATAAAAAACTTTTTTTTAAATTAGGGTCTCAAATACGAGTCAAGAGTCTGTCCAGGTCTTGTCCAGCTTGGGACAAGAGAAACCCTGAGCAGACAGATTAACAGAGCTATCAGGGCACAGAGGTTATCATTAAACAGTACCAAAGACTAAGCTCAACCCGTTATTAGATTTCCCCAAGAATCAGGCATCTCTGCTTAAAATAAGAAAGTAACATCTCTCCCCAGGCTTCTCCTCCTCGATACCTCCCTTTGTTCCACCGACCTCCAGCCTGGAGAGGCGAACAGCCCTCTCCTGTGCTTTATCTTGAGCTGAGTTCAGTTGCTTCAGTTGCTTCGTGGGGACTGGAACTTTCAGGGTCATAGAAATCCTGTTATCCTGGAATTAGGTGGGTCCCCCCCCCGCCGCCATTTCATAGCTGCTATTGTTTGCACCTGTGCTATCTCTTGAATTCAGTTTCCTGAGTTTACCAGAGCATGAATTTGTATTTGATCCTGTGTGTCCTAAATTTACCCTTTTGGGATTTCAAAGAGCAGCCTGTAATTCTGGCACACGCAGATCTGGGTTGAAGAAACCCTGGTTCCTTGAGGGTTTCACAGGTGGTGTTTATGTCTCCTGTTGGCCATTCTCCTGCAGGAAAATAAACCCACACACACACCTGTAGACACACTGGGTTTTGTGCAAGGGTATAAAAGCCACTTTTTCTTTCAGTGTCCTTCTAAACCCTGCCGTTCTCTGCCTTCTGTTTCTCCTTTTGGCAAACTCTCACCTAAAAGAACAAGCTACTGGGCTTTCAAAATGGGCTTTTCTTTCTCTACCTTTCCTAAGTCATTTTATGTCCCTTGTAACAAGCACAGTTCCTGGCACAGGAAGCCACATTTTTTAAAAATATGTGACAAACAGGATTCTCGTTAGCATGAAAGATTTCATGTCATAGAAAGCTCAAAATTCCAGAAATTTGCAGAAAAATTCTGTCTTCTGCGAAAGAGAACTGAGAGTTACTCTTGTTTTATGTTCCGTGATGGATGATACGAAGGTTGGCCAACGTCTCTGCAACTCTCGGGCTCCATCCAGGTGCTTCCTCGCTCTTCTGGCCTTGACGCTTCGCTCTCCAGAGGTGCTCCAGGCCTGTGCTTTCCTTCTCGTTTCTAACGCCACTTCTGTCTTTTCCAGGACACAACATGTATTCCTTACTTCTGCCTCCCTCTCTCTTTCTCTCTCCTCCCCCCACCCTGGTTTTATTAATAGCTTTAGCTGTGGAATTGATTCAAAGGGTTTTTGAAGATTTAACCAAACTTATCTTCTGGCCCAACCTTGTACACAGGATTATTTTGTCTGCCCCCAAACTCCCTAGACATTGATAATTTTCTTACAGATTTGCTTTTAACTACAAAATCAAGGCTTTTATTTGTTGAATTTTTACAACTATCATTTATTCTAATGAGTCTGTATTTATTGATCTGTTGACTGCTAGTAACACATGCCTGCCCTGGAGTTAACTCCTTTTTCTTTTTTCTTTATATTATGAACAATTCCAAAGACAGACGAAAGTTAAGAGAACGGCAGAGTGAATGTCCACATGCTTATCTACAAGTCTCTCGATTCTCTCCCTGTCACCTTGAGAGGGTCTTTTGCAATGAGGGTCTTTAACAGACGATGTTTTGACGTTTATTCTGTGCAGGGTTTAGGGTCATCTCACTTAATCTTCACAACAGCCCTGTGTTGTGGGCCCGGTTACACATAAGGAAATAGATGTCGGTGTTCGTCTAGAGGTGGACTGTGAGTTGCTGTCCTGCTAGAGAAAATATATTTCCCGGCGATCGTAAACCCAGCTACAGTAAAGAATTAAAGAAGACAATTTATTTAGAGTACAATTTATTTAAAAGTGGAGAAAAAAGGGGGAAAGGGAGATGATAGACAGCTACTCGAGGAGTAGGGAGCATTCAAAAGCAAAATACTCGTGGCCCTTTCATTGTAGCCCTTTTAATTGAGGTTTTCTCCTTGGGCCGGCCCTTTGGAATCTGGTTGGCTCCTGGGCGTATCAGTTATCTCTGCCTCAATTTCTCATAGCTCTGTGACTTTTCTTTGAAATTACGGTGGGTGGTTTAGGGCCAGGTGATGCAGAGAAGTAAGAATCAAAAGGGGGAGTTTGTGTTCTTTATGTTAATCACATTACCTGGGGACCTTCCCGGAACCAGTCTCTTGGCCTTTGTCTCTCTGACTGGTGGAACCCGGCTGCCTTTATGCTTCTATTGATTATAGCTGTCTGGCTTTCTGAGTTGAATGAAGCCTTTACCCTGTCTTTTCCTTGCCTGTGGGGACCCCCGTCCTACATCAGGATCGACAGGGGCCCATTCACACACGACCTGCACGTCCAGTGAGACCCAGTAGTTCAGGAAGCCCATAAAACCAAATTTAAATCTCAAATTGTCCCTTCCTGGCTGTGTGGCTTTAGGCAAATCACATGCCCTCTCTGAGGCTCAGTCTCCTCATGTATGCAGAGTAATGATTTTTCCCTAAACAGTTAAGACAGCAAGTCAGTGAAACTGCGAGTGGAGCGGGGTGAACACAGTGCCAGGCACAAGGCCAGCACCCAGCAAATTTCAATAGCTATTATTATTTTATTTTCTTGTCCTCTGTCTTCAAAGCATCATAAAACAGGACTTGGACTGGAAAAAGAGAAGTTGAAAAACAGGAATAACTGAAAGAAAGGAGGTGAGCCTGTCTCCCAGCTGCCCCGTCTGTCCCTGGCTCCCAACTCTACTCTCTCAAGCGTCCTCTGTGTTTCACTGCTTACAGTTCTAGCTATTCAAGATCCCTTTGGGCTGCTCATCTAATTGTAACTGAGGAGTGTTTCCCACCTCTCCCTAAAGGAGCAGGGCTAAAAGCTTGGGGAGGAGGGATGGCAGGGACTCTGGGAGCCAGGTGCCCTTGCAAACGAGGCAGCAGCCGCTCCCACAGGCCCTGGCTGCCAGGGAGAACTCGGGGGCCAGAGGAGAGCCAGTGGAGGCAAAGGGCCGGGCAGAAAAGCAAAGGACATCTTCCCTTCACCCGGCCCTCGTCCGTCACAGCACCACTGGGGCTCCTTCCACTCCATGGTCCAGGCAGAGAAGCTTGATGGGCCAACCTGGGAATCAAAGCATCTGGGTAATTTTGGTTTTTCCCTAGTGAAAAGTGACTGATTTAAACTAACCTTTTACAATGGAATCACTGTGCAAATTGCAACTGCATGTCTGTTGGGTGTTAGACTGGAAAAGTCACACCAGGCCCAACAAAACAAGGAAGTCACACAGTCTGGAGCTAAAGTCTTGGGTCAGAAGAAGCTGAGAAGTTGTCCCAGCACAGGCGCAGCTCCAGCTAGACACCCCCCTCAGAAAACCTCTTTCTGCTTCCCCAGGGGCACAGCAGATCATTCTTTTGGCTCAAAAGTTTTCTCTTCCAACTCCTGCTAAGCCAGATAAACAATGGTTCTGTTGTGTCAACAAAGCGCTTAATTAAATTGAGGAGGATATCAATTAGAATTCATGGGTAAGATTCACTTCCAGATAATAGAAGCTCTGGAATTAAAATGTCATTTAATTTTTCAAAACCTCCTTGAGAAAGGTGAGGTGAGCCCCATTTTCTGGGCAGAGAAACTGAGACAGAGAAAGCTTAGTGACTTGGCAAAAGTCGCAAAATGTGTCCCTCAGAAAACGCTGGGAATTGACATTGTTGTTTCTCTTCCCAGACTGGCATTTGCTTGTTATTGATCTAATTTGCTAAACATTCAGGAGAATGTAAAAATCTCTTTTCCTAGAGTTGAGGCATGAAAAAGGTGAAAGGAGAGCAAAATTCTTGACAGGAAGGGAACAAGAAAACTCTTCCCTAGCTGGAAATTAAACCATATCCCCACCATGACAAGCCGTCCTGAAACTGTCCATTCAGCCCATTTGCCAGCATGAGTTATCTTTAGAACATAAAGAGGCTAGGATTTCGGTGGGCCACGATGAGTGGGCCAGGCATGCAGACTGCTGGGCAAGTCGTGGAGTGGACACGTACGGGGGCTCAGGGTTCCTCCGCTCCTGGACAGAGGCAGTGCAGGCAGGCTGGGCAGTTGATCCTGAGTGTCCTGTCCTGTCCCCTGTGCACTGGAGGGCTCCGCCTTCTCTGGACCAGCCAAACCTGCATAGAGAGAGGCTGGGGTGGTCCCTTGGCCACAGCTGGAGTCCCCTGCAGGTTAGCCTGAGGGCAAAGGTCCCTCTCAGTCACAGGGAGGCATCTGAGCTCCGTGCACCACCCAGCCCCACCTGCATCCCAGTTCTGCTGAGTCTTTGGGTCCCCAGACTGCCATGGGAAGAAATAACATGGCCTGAGAAGGCTCGGTGGGCAGGCAGGGTCCTTTTAAGGATTTGGCCTGGGGTGGTGTGTGGTGGGGGCAGAGTGGAGTCAGAACCCTGGCCCCGCTCTTACCCACCCCAGTGATGCAATCTCTCAGATCTTTCCTTCCTCTCCAGGACTCAGGGCCCCCAAAAGGGAAGACTGCCAGTTACCAAGAGGAGAGTAGTGGTCAGCAGGAGAGACAAACTCTTCTCCTTTTGTTTGCACTCAGGAGGAGATAAATGCCGGGTGGGTGTGCACAGAGGTTTGATGTGACAACTTGCTAAACCTCGCAAGGGTCTCGGCAGAGGCCTCCTGCCCACTGTCCCTGCTCCTTGTGCAGCAGGATGATGGTGGGGTTTGTTCCCAGAGCTTTTCAGATCTGGGCTACAAAGGCCCTTCCCTCCCTAGCTGTTTTCTCTCTGCAGCTCAGCTTGCTGCAGGTTCCCAGAGCCTCTTGGCAGCCACCACTGGGGCAGAATGAGGTAGTGAGCCGTGTGGGAGGCGGTTAGACAGCCTCCTTAATGAGGGACAACAGCTCTTCTTGGAGCCATTGAGCGGCAGCTACAAAGGTGGGGAACCCCAATTAGAAAGGAGTGGGAGATATAGGGAGGAAGGCCCGCGGGAGGCCTGGAGGACAGAGCCTTATTCTTGGGGACTCCGTGAGACCCATGGCAGGACATGTGGCTGCCTAGGTTTAGAATCTTACCTCTTTATGACTCTAGAGAGCCAGCCTTGGTAGGAGCCCTTCAAAATACACAGACTGGAAGGAGGAAAATTTGTTGGGGAGAAGGTGCCTCCTGCCCCGGGTCTGCATTTCAGACATTACAATCCAAAAGAAAGAAAATGATAAGATGTTTACTTAATATAAATGAGCCTCCCCTTTCAATTTTGGTATATGTTTGTGTATTTGTATACAGCAATTGCTCCCGTTTTCTGATAGCTCACTTGAATCACATGTTTACAGCAAGATAATAATCCTGGATTTTCCATGGCTCATTCTGTCAAAGTATAAGATTAACTCTTGAATTCATTAACAGCCACCTCCTTTTAAATGTCAGATAACTTTGTAAATGCCAAGTACTTGCGCAATGCCGTCTGTGCAGTGCGAACCAACTTCACCAAATTAACTCATTAATCTTTATTGTTTCATTCATGAAAGAAGGGCTGCCAAGTGTTCTGCTAGCAGAACATAGACCTATTCGAGTATTTACAATACTATATAGGTGACAGGATGGGCTTTGATTTTCTGCTAAACATTTCACCTTTCCATAGTTCGTTTGTTTGTTTTGTGTTGGGGATCGAACTCAGGGCTAGGCAAGCGCTCTACCACTTGAGCTAAATTCCCAGCCCCCATTTCCATAGTTTTTAAATTATTCCCACCAAAGTATGTGCACAGAAGAAACAAAAATATCTTCAGGCATCTCCGCTTTCTTGCATCCCCCGTTTCCCCACCCTTCCATTTAGCTTTGTATTTTCCTCTTCTTCCTGCGCTTCTAGAGACCTCAACCCCTCACTCCTCTTTGTTCTGCTGCTTTTCCTCTCCACACACCTGAGAACCACGCCTGTCCACCTGTCCAGGAGCGGAGAGCACGGAGCAGGCTGCGGCAGGAGGCCGGGCAGCCAGGAACTCCCCTGCCCCAGGCCAGACAATCAGGCCGCAAGGTCTGCTGAAGGTGCTCATCTGTCTCTGGGCTACCCTGCCGCCTCTTCCCGGAGGTCACCTCTGACCAAGCCTAGGCAGCCTCCCTGTCACCATCTGTCCCATCACCATCCGTCCCGTCACCTTCCTTTGTCCTAGAGCCGAGTCACCATCTGAAACCACCTTGCCTGCTCGCGTGCAGTTCAGGATAAGCGCGTGGTAAATATCAGGCTGATGAGTAAATGCAAAACTACCCAGGCACAGGATTTGCTTTCCTGGCTTCAACTTTCTGAGTTTCTTCCTCCTCCTGTCACTGTCTCCCAGAATCCTGTTTGTATATTTAATCTTTTCTTTCCTCCCATCTCCCAGACTCCCTTTTACCATCATTTATCTGCCAAAAGACTTGCACGTAATAAGCAAAAGCAGCACAGTGTGGTCCCATGACTATTGAGCCTTACTGAAAACGCTGTCAAGCCGAATTGATGGCCCCTAACACTGGGAAGCGGGCTATGCAGTCCAGAGAGTTGTTAGAGAGCGAGATTTATAGGTCAAGTGGCTGGGAGGAACCTTCCTCAAAACCCCTGAGTCCCAGCTCTTCACTCCGAGCCCCCCCGAACCCCCCGAAAGAGTTAAAGCAACTCCAGCCTTTGGAACTGGTGCTGGTTGCGTCTTTGTCTTGTAACCTAACACACATTCTTCTTTGGGGATAATGGAAGCATTTCCCTCAAGTCAGCATTATCTGATTTCTGTTATTCCATCCAGTGATCCATGCAAGACGGTGGAGCCTTGAAATGCTCAGTCTGGTTTGAGCTTAAAACACATGCTTTCATTTGATCAAGAAAAGGGGAGGGGACGTCTCACCCTGAGAAGCTAATCAGATATATGGCTGGGATGACAAGAAATTGGATATGTATTCGTCCAGAAAAAAAGTCTTTATCTCCAGCCACATTTCAGAACAAAGGAAAAGGGTGCGGGTGTTCTCTGGAATGGTGGCCGCTTGTGGGGACCCAGCCGCGGCTAATTCTATGAGCGTTTCGGGAGGGAGAGTTTATGAGTGCCCAGAGAGACAGACATCAGAGAGTCAGTCTCCTAGAAAATAAGGAAATGATCAAATCCACGCCCAGCGTGATCTCATGGTACACTAACGTATGTGATCCCAGAAAACTGCTCCCAAAAACAGAACAAATCGCTTCTCTTTGAGAACGAGGGACTCGAGGGACTGGTGCTACGCCGAGGTCAGCCCTCTGGGAGTCAGCATGCTTCCTGGGGTGTGCTCCGCGGCCCTCCCCGCCCGTCATGCTGCCCACTGCGTATTTGTTCCCAAGCCCTGGCCAGACACTGCAGTGGCAACAGGGACCAGAGGCTGTGACACTACCACCCCATCCCACCCCATCCCCTCGCACAGCCCAGTCACCGCAGGCCATGGCAGGAAGGGCCCGTGTGCCGGGAGGCTGCCCAGACTCCTGTGGCCAGTTCCCCCTTTTATCTCTGCCACATTCGGTTCCATCATGCTTCCTAACACATGAAATACACTTTCAGGTTGGAAATAAGCTGGAATCTTGCAATATCTTCATTCGCTGCAAGGCAGGTTGGGCAACCATTTGTGGAGCTATAGAAATACCAAAAATCTCACTTTCGAAGCAGTCTTGGGTGGTGACTTCAGCTCCACCATATGCCAGTTGAATGGCTTCGGAGAGCTACTTACCTTGCCAGAGCCTCCATACCTCCTCAGCTGTGACAGGCCAGTGACATCCCTGCCCCACAGGGCTGTCATGAGGATTAAACCAAACAACTGCAACCCTGAGAAGGTCACTCTTCCTGCTTCTCTGGGTACTAATTATTAACCCGGCTTGGGTTACTCTCTGCACACATGGGCCCCCTATGCGTCCAGCAGTGAAAATAGGTGTTACTATCAGTGTCACAACGACGAAAAAGTGCTCTAAATGTTGGGAGATTTGGACTGGCTCTTGCACCACAGCGTTCCTCTGAAAGCCGGGCTTTCTGCTTCTCCCCCAGGAATCCCCACAGTCCTTGGAGGCAGCAACTCAGAAGATGGGAGAGCCTCAAAGTTGTATAAATAAAGCGCTGATGTGTTCAAACAGAAAAGAATTTTCCACACGCGAGCTGCACATCAACATGACGCCATTCCTGAAGGTGATCTCACACTGAGCAGACGAGGGGCTTTAGAGATACAGACGCAGGAATTCCAGTTAATACACTTCTGTATGCTGCAAAAACAGCTTCAGAAGTCCCCAGCACTCCTGGTTTATCAGAGGGGACAGAAAATAGGCGGTTTGTAGCAGATGAAGAAAGAACAAATTAGGACAGTAATCGCAGCCAGCCATCGGGGACAGATCAGCTGGGTGTCTGGCTTGGGTGGTGAGGACCAGGGAACAGAGAGGAAAGGGGGTAACTTTGAAACGCCTTATAAAGCAGTCAAAGAAAATTCATTCTGCCTCGCCGGTGTCTAACATAACCTCTGCTGTGTACCACTCTAAGTTGGTAGAATTGGTGATCCTACTGTACAGAAGACCCTTCTTTAGTTAACTATTTGGAAGTCAACTGCGGGTTCTGTCTTGGATCTCTGGCTTTGTTTTCTGTTCTCGAAGAGTTCTTTGATCTCCCAAGCTCAGCTTCATTTCTGGCTAAGGGCACCGAGGCCACCGTTAGTCCCCTGTGCCATCCACCCTCCCGCCCCAGCATCTAAGCAGCCCCTGGTGCATAGGAGGTGCGCGCCCCGTGAGATTCTGCCTTTCATCACACAGCCCTCTGGTCCAGGGCCTTCTCCTGCCCATCTCTCGCCCTCCCCTGAGCTCATTAAACTGGAAATAAATGACCAGGGAATGAACGAGACTGACCAGGAACAGAGCCAGGCCTGACACAGAAGGCCCTCAGACCCTTCTCACTGCCCTAGAGCACACCATCCCTGACGAGGCGGGGCTCAGAGGAAGGACGCACGGGAGCCACTGTCCAGTCTTGTGGGTACCGACAGTGACTCTGGGGGGTCAGAGGGTCACCTTCCTAATCTCAGCTCATCCAGAATTCGCAGTTTACACCTTCTCTGGGCCGCCCCCAGCCCAGTTCTGCAAGGTGGGCTTGGAGTAAGAGTCATGCATTTAACCAGAATGGTGGCAACACCTGAGTCCAGCACTCTGGGAAGCTGAGGCAGGAGGATCACAAGTTCAAGGCTAAGCTGAGCAACTTGGTGAGACTCCTGTCTCAAAAAAAAAAAAAGTTTAAGTGGAGGCAGGGCCATAGCTCAGTGACAGAGCACCCCTAGGTTTAATCCTCAGTACTCCAAGTAAGTCATGCGTTGGCCGGAAATTTGTCTCCATGACCAGATCCTGCTTTCCTGGGCTTCCTGTTGGACAGACTCTGCCCTTTGGCCGCAAAACGTGTGCTGGCTCCTCTTCCCCGGCTCATTCTGACTTGGGTCACAGGTCCAGCTGAAATGCCATCGATCTAGCCTGAGAATGGGACTGAGGGTGGTGAGAGGAGGGCTGTCTCACAGAGAGAGTGATTCTGGGCAGCAAAACAGCGATTCAAAAACTACCATCATACACGTACTTATATCAGTGAAAATATCTTTATTATTTTTTCAGTACTAACTTTCACACTGAGCTATATCCACAGCCCTTTTTTTAATTTTTTGAGACAGGGTCTCATTGAGTTGCCGAGATTGGACTCAAACTTGAAATGCTCCTGCCTCAGCCTCCCAGAGTACTAGCGTTACAAACATACATCATCATTCTCGGCTTCTTTTTTTATTCTTAATAACAGTTTAGTTCTTCCCTTGGGGCTTAGAGAATAGATACTTTCTGTGATATGATATCATCATCATCATCATCACTATGTATTTTATTTAGCCAGTATTTGAGCATCTGCTACCTACTGTGTGTCTGGCACTTTCTGGGCATCTAGAATAGATCCATGAACAAAACAGACCAAGGCGGGCTGGTGACAGAGAACTTGCCTGGCATGTACTAGACCCTGGATTTGATATCCAGCACCAAAAACAAAACAAATTCCACAGACCAAGGACTCTGCCCTCCTCCAAGACAGTGCAGACCACAGACACAAGACATAGCAAGCAGGCAGAACACATAGTGTGTGAGAAACTGATCACCGGGAAGGAAATGAGACAAGACTGTTGACGTACGTAGTATCTAGGGACTGTGGAATTCAGAGTGGGGAACTGTACGAGTTTCTGCATGCACAGTGCTCGCAGTGCTTGGGTGTTACACGTCTTCGTTCAGCAACTTCGCCACAGCCCTACAGAAGGGCTGTCCCTAAGGTCTTGTCCCTAAGGTCCCTTTCCAGTCCTCCCCTCAAGCCGCACAGACTCTCAGGCCTCAGGAACCACACGGGGCCTTCTGAGTCCCAGACCAGGCCCTGCCCGCAGACCCCGTCCAAGCTCTGGGACATCCAGAGTGAGCAGCCTGCCCGCTCCCTGCTGACCAGGGGCTGCCCTGGAGAGCCGGTCTCGGGGCCACACAGACAAGCGCGAAGACGGTCCTCCCTGTCTGCGTGGGAACCAGCTCTGCCGTGCGTGCGTTTCCAACTGTGGATCGTCCATTGCAGAGAACGAGGCTGGGGAGTAGGAAAGGTGGAAGCTCCACAAGGAAAGGGAAGAAATGTTTCTGAGCACTTATTAGGTGTTGGGCTCTGTTCTGAGTTTCATATGCATGAACTCATGTAATCCACAAAGTAAATCTAAGAAGTGGGCAGCACTGTTCTGTTTCACAAGTGAGAAGGCCAAGGCACGAAGGCGAAGTAACTTCCAGTATGCTGTAGAGGTGGCACACAGCAGACAGAGATCACCAGGCAGGTGCCCAGCTCCAGAGGCCTGCTCCAGCATCAGCTGTACAGCTTCGGGCAGACCCCAGCTGAGCCCTGCGCAGCCAAAAGCACTGCCTGCCATGATGACCGAGCACAGCACCCACCTAGAGGATTCCGTGTTGTGCATGCATCCGGTGCATGGCAAGAGGAAGAATGAGAGAGAAGAGGAGGAGGAAGATGAGAGCCAGTGTTCAGCGGGATATGATCAACGCTACGGTGTCAGGTCAGTCGTTGGGAAGCTCAGGTCCTCTGCCACACTGACTCTGGAATGCTGGGCACCATTTCCTGTTGGTAAAATGGGCATGATAATCCTGGGACCTCCACACCTGCCTCTTCACAGTGAGGTGAGAATTCCATGAAATACTTTTCAAAGAATGTCCACATCTGTGAGGATTCAACTCCTAAAGCAGGAAGGAGCACACAGCCTCTGATCCCCAATGAGAGCCACCTCGCTCACATATTGCGCCTTATTTCATCTTCCTCCCCCTTTTCCTGGTGTGTAGAACCTGCGTAAGCAGGTGAGGAAACTGAGGCTCGGAGATGATCTGGGCATGGCTGGCGGCAGGAGCGAGGATTCGAAGCCACAAGGCGCACAGTATCTGCTAAGGAGAGAGCCCACCCAGTCTGCACCTGTGAAGAATGTAATTGTAAATGTGTAGCTTCAGAGCCTGACAGGGGAGCTGAGATTTGAGAATATATTTTAACCTTAATAATAACGTAAGGTACCTCACGATTTTCATAAGTCAGTGGTCTTTTTTTTTTTTTTTTTGGTGCTGGGGATTGAACTCCGGGCCGTGTGCGTGCAAGGCAAGCACTCTAACCACTGAGCTAAATCCCCGGCCCGTCAGTGTTCTTTAGTAAAGAAAAATACAGGAGATTTTTTTATTTGTTTGTTGTTGTTAAAGTGCTGCTATTAAGCTAGCACTCTATCGCTAGTTGTACCCCCAAACCTAGCATCTTTTTACTACACAAGAAAAGTTGGACTGCCTTGAAGCTGAAATTTCTAAATAAGATATTGGTTTTCTGCCGTCAGTAAGAAAGTATGGAAATTAAGAATTTACATTTGTGTATCACATGGTGCATTACGCAAATTTCCAAATGTATTTTCCTGGCTTCAAGAACTCTGTACAATATTTATTATCACTCTCATTTCATAGGCAGAGAAACTGAGGCTTAGTGAGAAGTCACACAGTTAGCTGGGGGCAGACTGGAGCCCCTCTTCTTTCTCCTACATCCCCACTCCCCAGAGATCCCTGCAGGTTCCTGGGAAAGCCTGCAGAGGGCCTAGAGTGCTGTGCTTGGCTGCGGCACTAGGCATGCGGGCCTCAGGCAGCGCTGGTGGAGGCTGCCCAAGGAAAGGTAAGCGCTCAGTCACCTGTCCGTGGTCAGGCGACGCGGGTTGCGCAACTCCCGGGGTGTGTAAGACCTGCAGTGCGGGAGTCGGGACTGGGTGTGAGCAGTCCGATTCCAGGACCCACACCCCAGAGAGCCAGAACCCGCCTCTCACGGCTGCCCTGCTCTTTCTCCACACCGCTCAGTTCTGACACTGGTTTGCCTGACGTCCCTCCCGTGTCCCCACTGGCCTTCCAGTTAAATCGCCACCATCAAAAATATGTTTCTTTTACAAATAAAAAAAAATAACAAACGCAGATTTTCTAAAACTGCAAACTGCAACATGCAAGTCCAGCCTGTGTCTGCTTCGCACTGTCCCCCGCTGTGGCCACATGAGACTCTTCCTTGCCAGCACACGCTGCCTCCCCCGCCTGGAACTGTCCCTTCCCTTCCCTGCAGGACTCGCAGCAGGTCAGCTGCAGACCAGCCTTCCGGCCTCATTTTACCACACTCTTTCCCGGTGAGGCTCCTTCCCCACAAGCAAGCGAGCGCCCTCTGACCTTCCATCCCCTAGCACACTGCCTGGTCCAGCAGACGCTCAAGAAATGCTCTTCAGCCATGCAGACAGAGGAGGAACAGATGACTTTCACGGAGTGCCAGAACTGGAATTTGAATTTACAGTTTGTTTTGCTCATTCACCAACTATTACAGGATGAGCATGTAATACCACAACCTGAAAATCTGAAATCTGAAATGCACCAAAATCTGAAACTTACTGAGCACCAACAAGATGCCACAGTGGAAAATTCCACCCCTGACCCCATGCAATGGGTCTCAATCAAAATGCACTAAAAATACCGTGTAAGATTCTCTTCAGGCTGTGTGTGTTAGATCTACCTAAAACATAGCGGGTATAGCTCAGGGGTAGAGCATTCGACTGCAGATCTACCTAAAACATAAATAAATTTTGCATTTAGACTTGAGTCCTATCCCCAAGATACCCCTTTATGTATATACAAATATTCTAAAAAAAAAAAAATTCAAACTCCAACACACTCCGGTCACAAGCATTTCAGATGGAAAACACTCAACCTTGTTTTACGTGTGTTTCAGTCACTCAGTTTAACAACTGTCTTTATAACTTTTTAAAAGACCAGGTAGCATTTTATGTAGTTTTAATCTGTAATTCAATTTTTTTTTTTTTTTGGTGCCGGGGATCGAACTCAGAGCCTTGTGTAATTCAAATTTTGATTTTTGAAGTATACTTAGAAGTTTTTCAAAAAATGTTAAGTATAAGATGGAGGAGTTGGAGATTTAGCTCAGTGGTAGAGCACTTGCCTAGCAGGTGCAAGGCCCTGAGTTCGATCCCCAGCAACAACAAATAAATAAATAAAAAGATGGTGTATCTTCTGGCTGCTGAGCTCGCCCCTTAGCCTCTAGTACTAATTTCCTGTGTTCCCGCAGTGTACAAGCAAATATACATGAGAAAATAAAGACATACGAATAGAAGATAGAAATTCTATGCAAATTTAGAATATCATGCACATTCTTCAGATTTTTTATATAGTAGTTCTCAGATTCTACACTAATTAGTGAAGAGACACCTTGTCCTTGCTGGTGGTTACACAGTAGTCCATTGTGTGAATCGCCACCGTTGACTGGGTTTCAGTTGATGGGACACTGAGGTTCCTTCTGTTTTGATGCAGTGAATGAATGACCTTAGCTGTGGCATTTCACATATGTGTTCCTAGATCTTAAAAATGATAGCTCTTTTTATACTTTTTAAAGCAGCATATAATTGAATGAAAAGAAATTCAAATTAAGACTTTCTTTTTCCATCAAGAAGTCACTAGAAGAATCTTTCCTAATTGCTGACTTTTTCTCTGCCTCCATCTCCCCATCTGTGAAATGAGAATACTCCTCCCTCCACGACTCACTGTTGCATGTTGTTGAGATGAAGGTTTATCCTTCTTGACTTTGAAATTCTTCCTGAGAGGAAGAATGTTTCTCACTTTCAGTCCCATTTTCTGTTAGATTAAAAGTCTTTAAGACAGGGAATCTTTGAAAAATGTATATCTCCTTTCTAGTCTTCTACCTTAGCAGTTTACTATGACCAAGGCAGGATTTTCCATGATACCTTAAAAACCTTCCTGTGTAATTAGGGATGGATTTTATTTACTGTACCAAGCCAAATCTGCTTTGTCTCCAAAAGGAGAAACTCAAAAGAAAGAAAAATCACTTACCTACTTTAGCTTTTTCATGTTAATATATTTCATCAGTGAACAAGGCAGAAACACACAGGGTAAAAAGCCAGCAAGGGAGGACACACAGTGGGGAATTTAAAGAGTGCCAAAGAAGCAGGTAAGCAATTATCTCTTCCCAAAGCAGGTTAGTATCTAATAACAGAGCAGAAAACTGATTGTCACTGAAGGGTGCAAGTAAACAGAGAGATGTCAGGGCTCTGCACAGCACATCCCAGCTCTGTCACTGAAAGAGCCGGCTGGCAAGGTCTGGAGCCAGCTCCTCAGACGCACAGGTCTGACCGGCCTTACTTGGTTCACCGACGCCACCTGCCATTTTTCTTTGGCTACTGAAGAGCTCCCCTTCTCCCCATTGGAGAAGACCTGTGCGTCCCAGCCCAGCTGCACGCTGACTTACTCTAGAAGCCCCACACCACAGAAGGGCTGACTATATTGTTTGGGAGTAAGTCTTGGGAATTATATTTTTAAGAATTCTTCAAACAACTCTAACGTGCAGCCAGGGTCGAGAACCACTGTTACAGAGCTGTATGACCCGCAAGGCTGCAAATACGTCATGTGACTCAGAGCAAGAAGGAGGGGCTCCAGTGTAATAAGAAACGCAATCCAAAGTAATCCTGAGAACTTCCCACAAGGCCAGGCTGACCCTTTGCTTCGCCTGCTCTGAATGCTCAGTGCCTTCCATTTGCTCTCCAGATAAAAGAGCAGATCCTTGGCCTGCCTTCAGGCCCTGGCCGTCTGACTGCTTCCCACCTTCCTACTTCTCTGTCTCTGCTCTGGTCACACCTGCCATGCGCCAGGTCCCTGGAGGTGACCTGCTTCCTTCTGCCAGTGGCCTTGGCCTGTGGATGTCCCTTCTGGCTTCCTAGAGGAAACTCCTACACGCGCTCACACTGAGCACTGTGCAGGTGAACAGACCAGACCCTGTCCAGGCAAGTTCAACTGACCTCACAGCGCTCCGTACCGCAGCCCAGCCTGGCTGGCTCTTTAAGGCTGTCTGCACTGGGAGCCGCTCCCCTGGACACTTGAGGTCCGAGGCATTGACGAGGAAGGTGAAGAGAGGGGCTGGGGTGTATTCCCAAGACAGCACTTGCCGAGCATGCTCGAGGCCCTGCATTCCATTCCCAGAGCTGCAGAGAAACAGTGACTAAAAAAGCCAGATCGCCTTTTACCACAGAGGTGTTTGCTCTTGTTTTGTCTCATGTACTCTTGTGGTGTGTTAACCCAACAGGAAAGTGATGAGCTGAACTCTTGCGAAGATCCGGGAGCTGCTGGAGAACACGCCGAAGACAGCCAAGGTAGAGACCGCAGCTTCAGGCTGCCTGTCTTGTCACTGTGATTGTTGGATGGACTTGGGGCTGTTAAAAGATGTCCCCAGGGAAGCCATGCATCCCCAGCACTCGGGAGGCTAAGGCAGGAGAATCGATACATATTTGAGGCCAACCTGGTCTACACGGTGAGTTCAAGGCCAGCCTGAACTACATAGCAAAACCCCGTCTCAACGCCCCCACACCAAAATAAAAAAGATATCCATGGGGAACGGCCCTTCCCTTTCTCCTCAGGTTGGAGGTCAAAGCACGCGAACCTAGCAGGCTGAGCTCAGCCCCTGCAGCCTTGTGTCTCACAAGCAAATGACAACAACAAGCTTTAAGCGCTGGGCTGCTGAAAACTCCTTTCCTGCCAGAGGCTATGGCTTGATGTGCCACGGTGGAGACTTAGGGGGCATTATGAAAAGGCTCCCAGATGCCGATGCCTCCCCACTCTGTTGCAGACGAGAGGTCTCGGCTTCCCCAGCTAGAGGAGTAACATTCCGGCAGCTCAGGGCCCACTATATGCACAGACACTGCCTGTCACCCACGGCCTGGCACGGGCCTGGCTCGCAGAAGCTGCCGGAGGGTGGCGTGCTCTCAAGTCAACTCTGTACTTAATGGTGGTGGCTTTATGAATTAGTTCCAGAACTACTGGGCTTTGGGGCGGAGGACTTGACTCTAAGCTCTTTCCTGGGGGCACCTGGACTGTTGCGTGACACTGCAGTTGGCTGACCCCAGACAGCAGAGCTGCTCTTTACATTGCTTGATGCTGGCTCTGCTCCCTGCTTCTGGCAGGCGAACCTGTGAGAGACTTGAAGCCTTAAGGAGAAATGTGCTTATTGTCGCTGTACAAAGGCATCCAGCAGAGGGAGCACGCGTGGCAGGAATCCAGCCTTCCTTCTGCCGCTGCTGTGTGCCCTGCCCTGCAGCTGCTTCCCCCCCGGGGGCTCCTCATCCTACTTGCCCTTTTCCTAACTCACAGGAAGGTGTTCTGTCCAGGCTCACAGCCGCGGGTCTGAGCTGCGTGGGCTGTGGGGTTAGTCTCCACCTTAAACTTCCAGGCTTCCTCTGACCTCCAAGACTGGACAACACTCCCCTCATTAGGCTCCATGCAAAGCAGCCCTTTAATGAATACTAATCTCAACATGGATATTGCAGAGTAAACATCTGCCCTCTTGTGATCACTGTTTACCACCCTGTGGGATGACTCTTGACTGGAATAGTCTTCTCCGGACGCCTCTGGGGTAAAGGAGATCATCAGAGCATGATGCAGACAAATGTGCAAACTCACAGATTTTGGAGGATTAAAAATGGTGGAGTAAAAACTGGCAACAAAGACACCCTCTCTGAGACCTGGATCAAAACACCTGGAAAACAACTTGGTGAAGTGAAAAAAAAAAGTAGATCTCTGGGAATCAGGAGGTAGCCGACAGGAAAACAAGAAGAAACTTCAGAGAAACTGAAGAAATGGAGCACAGTGCAGAGAAAAGAATGAAGCAGTCTGGGAGAGCAGAGCTCCCAGGGAGGGAACTTCTCTCCACAGACACGAGGTGGCCCAAGAGAGTCAGCAACTCCAGGGAGAAATACAGATGGGGCCAGCAACACTAGCCTAAGAAAAGCCCAGTTACTGTAAGCTGCAAAAAGGGTGTGGGATTTTACTCTAAAAATGACCCCTTCCACATGGCAGACTAGAGCTAGAGAAGAACATGCAGCATCCACAATAGTTGAGAGGCTTCAATCAGGAGCCATTTGGGGAAGTTAATTGTTTAAGACTTAGCTACAGAAAAACACTTCAGGGTTTCTGAGGTCACCCCACCACAGTGACTGGGCAGAAGACAGCTGCAAGAGACAGTCATGGAGCAGGTGCAGGCTGAATACAGACTCTGAGAAGTTTAAACTTCGGACCGGAAGGACACAGGGGTCCTGCCAGAGGAGAGAAGAGAAGAGAAGTCAGGTTGTGTGTGTGTGACTGTCGGCGGGGCTGGGGCTGAATATGCTGGTGTTAAGTCCAGCAGACCGCTTGACCCCTCCACCCTGGTGCAGCATCCAACACAGAACTCAGCGGTCTTCTTGCTTTTACCATGTGCCAGTGCAATCAGGGACAAGCCTCAGCTTGATGGTTGCCACAGCCTGGGGTGTGTGGGCAGAGGGGCCTCCAGAGGAGGGTTGGGGCACCTCATAAACCCACAAGCCATAAAAACAGGCCAAGAAAGCCATGACTCAGGTGAACAGAGGGATGCGCACACTGGGAGCAACGGGAGTGAATACGGCATTAGGACAGAACCGGTTGACTGACCACACCCAGCAGGAAAAGTGAGGCAGGATTCAGCACTCACAGGAAAAAAAAACATGAGTGTGGCACAAAATAGATCTTAGTCGCTCGCTAACCCTTCCCCACAGCTGGTGGGGTCCAGTACTGCAGACCCTGGAAAGAAACCACTCATTCGAAAACACAGAGGAATTTTTTTTAATCATTTCTACTTATTTTTTTCAGTTTGGAGGTGTTTGAGTTTTTTCTTTTTTTCTTCTCCTTTTTTCTTTTGTGGTCTGTTTTTCTTTTTCTTATTTGTTCTTTTCTGTTACTTTTATCTAATTATATTAATGTTTTACTTCTTAATAAGATCCTTTCTCTCACTTTTCTCTCCTCCTTCTCATTTTTCTTTCCTTTATATTTCAAATTTTACTTCTTTCATTTTCCCCTTTCCCACCCCCTCTATCTTTACTTGTATTACCACTAAACTTTATTAATCTTTAGAGATTTAGTTAACTCTATGCTATTATTGTTGAATTCCTTCATATTGCTAATAGTGGTATAGTTGTTGCATTTAATACTTACTGTATGTCAATATTGGTTTGTCTTTGTGTCTATAATTACAGCTCTCTTTTCTATTGTTAAGGATGGTACAGTAGCAGCTTTACTGGTTTTTATAGTATGTCAATAACTAGTTAGTCTTCAACTCTATTATTCTTGCTGATTTCATTGCTTTTGCCAGGGTGGCAGAGTTGTTGCTATTGACTGGTTTTTATTGTATGCCGATATCAGGTTTGTCTTTGGGACATGAATAATAGTGCAGTTCATTACCAGAGAAATGGGGGCTGAGCCAATGCACTGAACCTGCCCTCCCCAAATCAAGAGAGGTGGTTGAATCTTGGGACAGGGGCAGAGGACCATAGTTAGCCATAACCAGAGCACATCACTGGAAAGAAATGACTAACTAAATCACTGACTAACTAAAGAGATCTCCGTACTAGTAACAAAGTTTTTCTCCTATGATCAACCTGAAACCTTTAGCATACACAGATACAGAGAGAGAGACAGACAGACAGACAGAGGAGAGAGAAACATGAGAAGACAAGGTAACAAAATGCCTCCAAAAATTTCCAACTCTCCAAAACTGATCCATGGGGCATTGATGGGGAGGAAATTGAAAGCCAAACAATGAATTATATGAAATGATTAAAAAGACCAAGAAAAATCAATAAGGTGTTTGGTAAGCTCAAAGATGATATAATTAAACAGAAAATGGATTTAATAAATAGAAATGATCATAAAAGCTACCTAAACTAAACGAAATAAAATTTGAGTGACCAATTAGACAAAGAATTAGAGTCCATGAAAATATATGAAACAAAAATAGAGGAT
Organism: Hystrix cristata; assembly: GCA_004026905.1. Taxonomy (NCBI): domain Eukaryota; kingdom Metazoa; phylum Chordata; class Mammalia; order Rodentia; family Hystricidae; genus Hystrix; species Hystrix cristata. The sequence continues at coordinate 35,418 of PVJO010007876.1, read as the reverse complement.
TAAAAATTCTATTGAAAATATGGGCAGGAATGACCAATATGAGGACAGAGTGCCACAACTAGAAAATAGTACTGATGTCAGGGTCCAATTATCTGGAATAAATTAAAAATAAGAGAACATGGGAAATGGATCCAAAGGCTGCTAGATGATGCAAAGAAGACTAGACTAAGATTAACTGAAATTGGTGAAAAATCAGAAGACAACAAAAATGGCATAAAACCTAGTTACAGAAATAATAGCAGAAAACTTTCCAAATGTGGAGAAAGAATTTAACATACAGAAAAGTGAGACACATGGAACCCCAAATAGCCATGAAAAGAAAAGAACTTCTCCATAGTACACCATAGTCAAAATCCCGGAAGTCCAACACATGAACAGTGTCTTGGAAGCTTGTAGAGGAAAGCAACAGATCATTTATAAAGGTGAACTCATCAGAATTACAGCAGATTTCTCAACACAAACCTTAAAGGCCAGGAGAACTTCAAGTGAAATTTTTCAAGTTCTAAAAGAAAACAACTTCCAACCAAGACTGATGTATCATGCAAAACTATCTTTCAAAATTGGAGGAAAAAAAGAAAAAAAAAATTGGAGGAAAATAAGGACTTTCCATGACAAAAGAGCATCTCAAGAAATTCATGACCACCCAGACTCTATAAAATTCTCAAAGATATCCTAGAAAGAGGCAATGGAGGCAACAATGCCAAAAAGTCTAATAGAATGAATACACCAGGCTGGGTGAGCGGTCAAACAGAAGTGGTAGGGGGATCAGTGACAGGAAAAACGTAATGACAAGAATAAGCTGATGCCTTTCAGTAAAAATTCTCAGTGTGAATGTTCTTGGTTCCTCCAATCAAAAGACACAGATTATCATACTGAATCAAAAAATAAAACCTAATGATATGCTACATACAAGAAACACATTTAATCCAAAAAGAAATTCATAGACTAAACGTCAAAGGATGGAAAACAATATTCCATGCAATGACAAAAAGTAGGAGTAGCTATCATACTTTGAGAAAAAGTAGACTTCACGCTAATCAGAAGAAGCAAGGAGGGTTGCTACATACTAGGCAAGGAAACAATTCAACAGGGAGAGATAACTACTACAAAAATATATACACTGAATACTAGCACATCCAATTTAATAAATAAACACTACTGGACATAAAAGTTCAAAGGAACATCAACACAGTTAAAGTGGGCGTCTTAACTTACTTCTCTTGCTGCTGATACAAAACACCCAACACTCAATAATTTTATGCTAATTTTAAAGGATCTCACAGTTTCCGGATATTGGACGGTAATATGTTATGGTAGCCTGATCCCTGGGTTTGGACAAGCTCTTAAGCAATGTTCTCCTGTCACCTCCATTTTCGAAGCTGAGGGGCACTAGCCAGGGAAATACGCTCCTCAGATCTTCCATACAGTTAATCATGCATGCGGAATGTGACACCGAGGAGTCTCTAAGGTCTCGGCCAAGTGCAACGGGGGTTCCAGGCAGCAAGAATGCAGCCAAAACTCAGCAAGACTGAGTCAGTCAGAACAGATTTCCTGTCTCCTGAAAGCAGGGCAGGCTCCGGCTGGGTTCTATAAAGGTCTCTAATGCGGTGGAAGATGGCTGCAGAAGGTTAAAGAAGGCACTTGCTTGTCTCAGATGATAAATGCTAATGTTTAAAAGGGATTTCAGAAGAAGGAAATTCTAAGGAGATTTTTCACTATCTAAGGATCAACACCCCCCCATACCACCAAAAGGTCCTGAGGTTAATTGTCAGGACTTTTTTCCTCCTCCAGAGTAAGTAATGATCTCCATGGTGAATTGTAAGCAGTGTGCTGACGCCGCCTCCAGCCAGCACGCCAAGAGTCTCAGACCTGGTGAGAACAGGACAGGCATGTTTTCACTAGGCAGGGTAAGTCAGCCCCCTCCCATCGGCCGGGATCAAGGAAGGTGCTCTTGTTTTAACACAAACCTCCCCACACACCTCCAAAGTCCAAGGAGAGAATACAATTTCAGTTCTTTTTTTATCTGCCAGACCAACGGTCCTCAACTTCAGTGTGTATCAGAATCTCCTGGGAGGAAAAAGCTTTCAGGACCTGCCCACCGAATTTCTGACTCCCTAAATCTCCGCAGAGGCTGGACAAATGTGTTTTTACTAAGTCCCAGGGTGGCTTCCATGCTGGCGATCCAGGGACACGCTTTCGAACCGTGGCCCTGGGCCTTGCTCCTAGTGTACATTTCTCTAAATTTGGCCACATCTCTTTCATCTGCTCTTTTAAAAATAATAAGGGTAGGAGGAAGGAACTGGCAGGCCGACACTGTTAGGCAGCACTGCTGTGGTCCAAGAGCACTGATTATGGGGTCTTGGTCCTTGAGTTCAAATCCTAGCCACGTGGTCTCCAGTTAATTACTGAACTTCTCTGGGCATCTTTTCTCTTCATGTGTGAAACGGGGACACTGATACTATTGACCTCCTGGGATGATGGTGACATAAAGATGTTAATACATGGAAAATGCTCAGAAGAGTATCTGCCATAGATTAAGCACTCAAGAAAGGTTAGTTATCAGTCAATTAAAAAAAAAAAAACCTCAATTATATAGCCATAATTTGCTTCTTGTCAGCAAGGCCTTGGTCTGAGGTGCTAGCGTGGTTTCTTTGCAAACCAGTCTCAGTGGCAAGAAGCTTGCTGTTTAGTCCTCGGCGTCATCCTCCTGCTGCAGAAGTCCAAGCGCAGCCAGCAGACCCAGTCCTGACGAGGCAGCCTCCGCATTTGGTGGAGTCCTTCAAACATGACAGAACTGCTTGGAGAGTTCTGTCAGTGGACACAAGCCTCCTGCATACCAGACAGGCACCCTAAAGATGTTCTGTGGAGGACTGAGAGGTTCAGGAACCCCGCGTGATGTCCAGGGTGTCTCCAAGGACCAGCCTGAAACAACGGGGGTTAAAGGCAGAACCGGGTCTTGTGGAAACCTTCGGACATCCGGGAGCCACTTACATCGTTTCTATTCTATCGGAAAAGAAGACTCAGAGCCTTATTTACTGCCTTAGTCAAGAGATGAGCAGGTAGGGCTCGAGGCACAGCTCGGTGTTGGCACGCCTGCCTGGCACACGTGAGGCTCTCCTGGGTTCCGGTCAGGAGAGGGAGAGGAACTGGAGGGTGTACAATAGTTGGTCCCGCTGCTCTAAGAAAAGCCGAAGAAAAGAGACTTCAAGCAAGATGGAAGTTTATTGTCTCTCACAGAAAGGCTGAGCTGGCAGATGGAGGGTGGAACGGCTCCACGCCATGAGACCCGGCAGGGACCCGGGCTCCTTCTGTCTTACTGCCTCTCCATCATTGCCTCTACTATGACCCTGGTGTGTGTGGATAGCGCTGGTTCCACATCTCCTTGCCTCTCCCGCCTCCAACCCAGCCCACAGGTCCACCGAGCTGTAAGGGACACTAGCAAGCCAAGGCTACGGCTGGGTTTCAACATCCCAAGCCAGGCAGAAGGGGACAGATGCCAGGGTCAGGTAGCCCTGTTGGCCATGTGTGGGCAGACGTCTGTGTCCTAATTCCTGGACCCCGAGTCGCTTTCATCTCCACCACAGCACCAGCGCTGTGAGCTCGGATGCTCCCTCTCAGCCAGAAACACTGCGAGCTCTAACTGCCTGCTCTCCGCTTTCCTGCCTGGCTGCGGCATCCCTGCTTCTTCCAGTGGTCTTTGTGGCATCAAAAGGAAAGGAAGAAATAGTTCATGCATTCATGAATTTGCCTGATCGCTCTTCGTGAAGCCCAGACTTCTGTGAGATTTCGCTGACCCTCGTGGAGCTGCCCGGGGAAGACTGAGCCTTTATTACGGAGCAGGCAGTGCTGTCTGCTTCGCTGCACGTTCCATCACTGGATGCTGCTTTACTTCCCTGGAAGCCCTCATTGTCTAATCCAATTTCACACGTGTGTATTGAGTAAACACAAAATACTACTTTAGAGCCCCACGTCTTCTGTGTGCTTAAAGTCCAAGTTATTTTTCAGGCCTAGTAAACGTCCCATAGTGAATGAATGAACAAACAAATTAACGAACATGCAGAGTATTCAGGAGATTCACAAATGACGATACCAAGTTTCCCACCCTCGGGATTCCTACCTTGGAGAGGCAGGAAGGAACCGCGCCTGTAGGGGCACTCAGGGCTCAGTCTCCAATTGGAAGGGCTCAGGGAACCTGCCACCACCAGGAAGGACCTACGTCTCCTCCGTGGACAAAGAAGTGGCCACCAGCAGCAGTGAGGGCTATGCTGACAGGGAAGGAAGAGACGGGCTCCTTCAGCTCTGAGGCGAGCAGCCCCCAGCTCCCGAGCCCTCAGCAGCCTGCCAAGACTGCACCAACTCTGGCTGGGGTGCTACGTGCGATGCAGAGTGGTTTCTGCGAGGACCACCTGTTTAGATCCTTTCAGAAATCCAGCATCCAGGACCTCGTCTCAGCCCAGACCACCCATGTCTACAGGTGGTTCATCTGCACATTGGTATCTGAGGAGCAGGCACGGGGATTCAGACGCAAGACAGGGATTCCCTTGCCAGGTCTGCCTTTGATTACCTCGGTGGTTTTGAGCAGGGCACGGTGCTTCTCTGGGGTGTGGTCTCCTTGGGCCAATGACCACTAGAGCCAGGGCCACGTCCTACAGCGTGCCCAGGCTCATCGGGAGCAAGGCCTCCTTCCCAAGCCCCTCCCACTGCACCTGCTCCCGGGAAAGCCAGCCTGTCGCCTGTCTCGGCCCTGTGAGAGGCCTCACCAGGATTCTGCTGCCTCCTGGGACAATAAGGATATTGACTTTTCAATCCCTAGTTCTCACTCTCTGTAATTCTGTCACCGTGGAATTGTTTCTAGGAGGACAAAAGCGGAATCCTCGGGGCTAGAGCTCCAGACTTCAGCCACCAGGCTCAGGCCTAACCAAACCATTAACTGTACGAGTGAAAGTGTCCTTTATTTGCCCAGCAGACACTTGCAATCCCCCTGCTAAGTCCACACCTCCATGGCTGTGTAAGATGTATTCCTTACTGGAAGGTGAAAAGATGTGCAAGTGGCTCCCACACGCTGTGAACAGCATCCCAGAGACACGGAGATGGAGCTGATCCAGGCTGGAGCAGAAAGGGTGGGGAGGAGTCAGAGAAGATTTGTTAGTCATCTTCCTGCCACTAGGACAAAATGCCTGAGATAAATCACCTTAGACGGTGGGCGGATTTATTTCGGCTCGCGGTTTCTGAAATGCGTCTTGTAGGTGTTGACCCTGTTGCTTTGGGGCTGTGGTGAGGCAGAACATCACAGCAGGAAGCACAAGGCGGAGCACAGTGGCCAGGGTGCAGAGAGAGAGGAGGCCTGGTCCCAGCAGTCCCCTTCAAGGACGTGCTCCAGCGACCTAGCTCTCTTCCGTTGGCCCCCGCCTCCCGAAAAGTCCCACCACCTCCCAGTAGCACCGCAGGTTGGTGACAAATCTTTGGGAAACACTGAAGACCCAACCCCGACAGAGGGCTTCCGGAGAAGGTGATGCTTGCCTCTAAGAAAGGAGTTTACCAAACCCAGAGTGCGTTTGCCCGTTTGCAAGGAAGGCAAAAAGACAGTGCAGCAGCTCTGCTTTGCTATGTTCTGGGCACTGGGCGAAACTTTCTATAAAGTGTCTCAAGCCAGGCGTGGTGACACATGTCTGTCATCCCAGCACTCTGGGAGGCTGAGGCAGGAAGATTACAAGTTCTAGCCCCAACCTGGGCAATTTAGTGACTTAGCGAAACTCTGTCTCTGAATAAATAAATAAGAAGATAAATAAATGGACTGGCTCAGTGTGAAAGTCCTAGGCCCAATCCCTAAGTACTGAAAAATAAAAAATCAGGTTTCTCAGGAGCTCTGGTTGTCCCGTGTGCCCGATGGGAACACTGAGGCACAGAGAGGCTGCACAGCACGCCCTCGGTCTGGGGTCACACGCGCACAAAGCAAGTGGAGGGATCTCAAGGAAAAGATTCTTCGACAGGCTTTTTAAAGGGAAGAGACAGTGTGGCCGGTCGGGGGAGAGGAGGAGCCGCCGCCCCGGCTGGGCCGGCCGCAGCGGCAGCGGCAGCGGCAGCAGCCTGCGGAGCGCCCGGCCCCTCTGCGGGCCGGCGGGTCGGTAACTGGATGGCGCCCCGCGGCCCCGGCTCGGCCCGGCCTGGCCGCGCGCAGGCCCCCGCAGGCCCCCGGGCGTTTCCGGCCCGGCCCCGCGCGTCCGGGACGTCTGCGGGCGGCGGGCGGCTCCGCCGGGCCGAGGCGCGTGGGGCGGGGCGGGCTCCCGGCGTTCGCTCCTCCCCGGCCGGGCTCGGGGCTCGGACCCAGCCGCAGGGCTGAGGGAGGCGCGGGCGGCCCGGCGGCGGCGTCAGTCCGGCCTGCGCAGGAGCCAGGCGCGGGCGGGGGCGCGGTCCCGGCGAGGAGGGGCGGCCCGGCCCGCAGGCGCCGACAGACGGCCGCCCCGAACCTGGCCCGCAGCGCCCGAGCAGGCGGAAACGGCCGGCCGAGTCCTCGGCGCGATCTAAATGTTCGCTTCTAAAGGGGAAAAATGTGACTCCAGTACGGGAAGACCCAACGGCAAGTCCCTGGGTGATGATTTGACACTGTTTTTCCTGTACTCTGCACACTGAAGACCTTTCGTAGGTGTTTTTTTAAGCAGTTAAAACTCGTCAGTTATTATTCAAAGTTCGCGTTTCGCTTGTTCCTATACCTCAGGAACACCAGGTTATTTTACTAAGGGAAAGACATCATCCTCCGCTGGTTCACAACCCCAAACTGACAGGGTTTCAATTCTTAGCAACATGGTGCAATTACACCAATGTGGGTGCTCAGCTCTTGGTCAGTACAAATCCGCCCTCTGCTGGTCCTTTCGCGCCCTGCACTCAAATTGGCAATCGTGGAGAAGCGAATGTGTTAAGAAGCTCTTAGGCCAGAAGTTCTAACTGCAGAATACCTTGGGCCGACCTGTATGCATTATGGCACTTGGCAATTGCAAAAGTGCATCGCTTGTATGAGTGCTGAATATATGCTTGTTAAATAATATTTCTTTATGTGTGAGTTGTATGGACGCTTCTTTTATGATTACCGTAGTAAAGGTAAATATTAATATAAAAAAGAAGCCCTCACAGAGTTCCTCATGTCGTGAAGATGTTTTAATCAGCCACTACCCTCCATTAATGTTACATATTATGCAAAACAAAATAAAGTCTCAGACACAACCCCAATCAGCCTTTCCGGTTTCCTCTACCAAACTGTTCATTAAAGATCTTGTTCCCCTTGCCGCTTGGTGTGTGAGACAGTGAATGTTTCTGAATGGCAGAAGGGAGCCCAAGTCACAGAGAGGCCGGGATGGGGACCAGTGGCCAAATGTACCCTGAAAAATGGATTAACTGTGATACTGCAAGTCAGTTGTGTGGCATGCGTAGTACTTGCTCATAGGACGACATTTTTTAAAGTCTGTTTGCTTCTTAACACTATATCACACTTGAGCTTTAGAAAAAAAATAAATCTCCCAATCCATTATTTCCTTTATCTGATTTCTCTTCCAATCCTTATCCGTCCAGAGTTTACTGAGTTCTAGAGTCTATAGAACTATAGAACTCCATTCTGTTCGTATAGCCTATATTTTTACTCATCACTATTCTATAGCCTGTATTTTTCTTGTCATATCATCAATACTTTCCATGTTGATTATTTATCTTTTTAGCCGTAATCGTAAATGTCAAAGTATTGTATCGTAAGTTCCCTCCCAAGTCTTCCTTGGCCAGCTGCTTCTAATTTTCTGTTATTAACAGTAATGTAATAAATAATTACAAAGCTTGTTTCTTCTTGCAAATTATTTCCTCATGACAAACACTCAGGAATAAGATTCCTGATCAAAGGCTAGAATATTTTCTTGGTTTGGGGAGGTGGTTGTTTTTTGTTTCTGGGTTTGAGGGGTGGTTGTTCTTTTTGTTTTGAAACGGAGTCTCCCCAAGTCACTAAATTGCCTATGCTGGGCTCTTGCGATCTGCTTACTCGGTCACTGTGCCCAGCGGTGTTTCTACTTCTCGATACCCACCATTCTATCACTTTCCCAGGGGCTATTTCAGTACTAACATTAATCTCCCTTGCTGCGTGCTAGCACTGGTTCCTGTGGCATTTGCTCCTTTCCTACATAAACCTCACCTCCTGATCTGCAGGCCGTTGACCGCTCCCTGGAGGGAAGTTCTCCCTTGTCTGATCTCCTGGGATAACGCAGTGGCCTTTGCTGTCTTCGCAGACCCAGAGCCCAGATGTGCAACCCTCGACCCGCTCCACACTCCCACGGCCGAGCTCATCCAGGTCCTCCAGGCAGACACCCTGAAGGACACGTAAGTGTTCAAAACTGGAGTGGCAGAGACTTCTCTGCTTTCATTACATTTTTCTTTATTTGTAATTAATTTAGTTTCTGTTTTGCCCTGAGACCCGTGAGCATTGTCTGCCAACAGCATGCAGACAGCTGGAGATAAACAGATTCTCAGGGAAGACTGTATTGTGATGAGTCCTGCACTTCAATCACATGCTTAGGTGATTGGGTGGGTGAAGAGTGAAGTTTAACAACGAGGCGAAGCTTCCTCCATCTGTGCAGATGTCTGAGACCTCAGAGATCTGCAGGGGTGCCGGGAAGCTGAGGCGGTCAGGAGCCCCTGGTGTTCCCTGTCGGAAGCGCTCCACTCCAGGTGAAATTCCCAGGCTCCCGAGAGGCGCTGACCTACTGGGGCTTTCCGTGCCCTTCCTGGGTGCTTGCTGGCCTCTGTGGCCAGTGGTGCCGCCGGCCAGGCCAGGCCATCTGCCCAGAGCCCCTGCAGCTGTGCACTGGTGCGACGTCTCCGCCTGTGCCCAGAGCACTAGCCTGTTGCGACCTCCAAATCTCGGTGACTTGAGATGCTGCCCTCACCTGCCCTGTAGGGTTCCCTCCTGGGTCGAGGGTGCTGTGTGCAGCAGGGACGAGGACAAACCGTGTTTACGTGGTCGAGGCAGCTATATAAGGAATTCCAATTTTAATTTTTTTCTTTTTTTGTTTTTGGTACATACTGGAAATAGAACTCAGGGATACTCTACTCAGCCCCTTTTATTGTTTTGGGGGGGTTTGGAGAGAGGGTTTCTTTTGATTTTTGTTGTCGTTGTTTGAGACAGGATCTCACTTTGTAGTTCAGGCTGGCCTTGAATTAGTGGTAGTCCTGCCTCAGCCTCCCAAGTGCTGGGATCACAGGCGTGTACCACCATACCCAGTTTATTTTATTTTGAGACAATGTCTTACTGCATCGCCCAGGCTGGGCTCAAATTTGGGATCCTCCTGCCTCAGCCTCCCAACTGCTGGGATTGCAGGTATGTGCCACCATGCCTGGCTCAAGGACAGTTTTCGTTTTGTTGCTGGTTTGTGGTACTGGATATTGAACCCAGAGCCTTTGTACTGTGCTAATCCCCAGCCCTTTTTATTTTGTATTTGGGGACAGGGTCTCATTAAATTGCCCATTCTGACCTACAACTTACAATCTCCTATCTTAGCCTCCCAAACAACTGAGATTACAGGCATGTGTCACAGTGCCCAGCTCATTTTTAAATTTTGACACTTTTTCTCACAACATATTCAAACTGGTTATTGCTACAACCCACCATCAAAGAAGATGGAGTACAGAGAAAATTTTTAAATCAGGAGGTCAATAAATAAAGCCGGGTGTGGTGGTGCACACCTGTAATTCCACCACTTAGGAGGCTGAGGCAGGAGGATAGCCATGAATTTGAGGCCAGCCTGTACTACATAGTGAGTTTAACACCAGCCTTAACTACATGGTAAGAGCCTGTCTCCAGCCACTCCAAGCAAGTTCCAGATCCCCTGCTGACATTTTTTTTTTTTTTTTGCAGGGGTCCTGGGCATCAAGCTAGGCAAACACTCTACCACTGAGCTAAATCCCCATCCTCTATTTTTTTTGAGATTCTTAAATCTGAAAGAAAAAGAAGAAAATAAAGAACACACAATCAGGTTTATGGCACTCATTTGCAGGGTACCTGGTCCTTGGGGGAAATAAAGGTTTTGGCAACACTAAATTCTGAAGGAGACTTCTATGGACTTTTTAATAGAGTGACAGTGAATGATTTAGAGACTTGTATACTTACAGGAAATTCCATTTACCTCACTCAACAAATATTTCTCAGGTTTCCACAGTAAGGCCCTGTGCCTGCCTAGCATGGCAAATACACCGGTTTAGCTAAAAGGCCACAGGCCTCCACCTTGTGCACACAGTGTGGCTGCACCGGGCTGGTGTCCGGCAGCCTCATCACCCCTGGGGCACGGTCAGGGACACGAGGCTAACATGGCCCTCAACCTTTCCTGGCTGGACATGACTGAGAGTAAAACTCAGAGGGGATAGAGGAACAGATACGTGGCTATGTGCTCCTGAGACAATTTTTCTTAAAGGTCATTTTTTTTCCAGTGAAACCTTTGATGGAAGGAAGTGTACTGACGTAACCTTTTGTCACTCACTTGAGGGTGTGAATATGTGTGTCCCTGCAAAGAGGCAAACTGTGCCTCGCGCTCTCTAAAGGTTAGTTCAGGATGGACCACAGAGGGCGAAGCCCGATCTCTGCGATCCCTCCCACCCAAGTGTGTGTTGAGGAAAAGCAAGTCAACTAAGGATGTCACGTGCCTGGCAGAAACCAGGTGCTCAGCAATGCTTGTTCACTTGCCCTCTTCAACACCAGTCTTTTCTCTTTCACTTGGTCCTGTCAGCTCGCTCTTTTCACAGGGACAGAGATGACGGAGCTCCCCGCCTGCCCAGGAAGCTTCCCTGGCCTGCGTCCGAGTCACCTGAGAGCTTGGGTATCGCAGATGTGTCTTTTTTGCCAAGAGCAAAAGAAGAGAAAACTCAATCAAGACTGCTTAACCAGCATGCGCCTGCCGGCATCCGTCCTGTGAGTGTAAACTCCTAGGAACTTGGTCCAAAGGCCCTTACCTGGGTCCCCACAAGGCAACTATGTGCAGTTATCTAGGCTGCTCACTATACACAGGCACCAAAGCAGACAGTGGGGACCGAGGTCCAGCTGCTATCTGCTCACCGCGCCCTGCACCTCAGCGTGGGGCTGAAGGTTGGGCCCACTGTTGATTCCCATGGAGGCAGCCATGACCTGACTCCGCCATCCTGTCTTAGGGACCTCACGTTGTCTCCGCCCGTAGGGAGACTGAAGACAGATGTGGCTGTGGTCACCTGTTTGGGGTTTCCTGCAAGTAAACAAATGATATAACAGTGAATAAAGTTGGCTTCAGTTTGAAGTAATTCACTACTTTCCCGTTGCTGAGACAAAGTACCTGACACCCACAAGTTAAAGGAGGAAGTTTATTTCAGCTCACAGTTTGTAGAGGTTCCAGCGCATAGTCGGCTGGGTCCAAGGCAGGGCGGCCTGGCAGAGGGCATCGCAGAGGAGAGACAGTCCGTGGCAGAAGGTAGCAAACCAAACAAGAGACCTCAGCAGCTTCTTTCTACACCTTCTATATTCTATCCAGGCTACCAAGATTAGGGCAATGTCAAGCCAGTCAGTGGACTGATCAAGTCATCACATGCCCTTAATCCCAGCACCACACACTCCAGACGCAGCCACCTCTGAAAAGGCCCACCTGTGACCTCATGAGACTGTCGGGGATGTCTAGACACAAGCCGTAACAGCTAATGATGGCAGCACCACTCTATGAAAGGCAAAAACTCCTTCACTTTGGTTCAACTCTGCAGAGTGTGATCTAGCATGCAGAAAGGAGATAGAGCTGGGTTTGGTGGTGCATACCTGTAATTCAGTACTCTGGGAGGCTGAGGCAGGAGGATCACCAGTTCAACCCCAGCCTGGGCAATTTAGCAACTTAGCAAGACCCTGTCTCAAAATAAAATAAATAAATTGGCAAAACAAGGGCTGAGGATGTAGCTTAGTGCAAAAGCCCTACATTCAATCTCCAGTACTAGGTGAAAAAAGCAGCAGAGTGGGGTCACAAAGAGTATTTTGTTTCCTTCCTCTCCTCTTCCATAAAATTCTTTCTGACCCTTTTAAATCACAGGCTCAACCTTCAAATCTCCCCACTGGCTCTGCATTCTCTAAGACTTAATCTTCTGCTTCACCTGGAAGCCACAAAAGTTCCATTCTGAGCCATCCTGTCAGCTCATCCAGCCTCACCCTTGATGGGCTCCCCATTTCCTTAGAGGTACCATGGTACCTTTCTTCATCCCTTACCCTTAGGAGACCAAGAGAAAGAAGAAAACCAAGACAGACAAGATCAAACCACCCATGACCCGGCAAGAAGGCGAGGTCCCCCGGGAAGCAGAAACTGCTGGAGGTAAGAGGGATGACTGCGGGGTCGGAGGTGGGACCAGGAAATCAGCCCAGATTCTACAGAATAAACTCTCTGTCTGGAGATCGGACCCAGGGCTTTCACAGCTGAACTACATGCCCAGCCCTTTTTTATTTTTCATTTTGAACTGGGGTCTTCCTAAATCACTAAGTTGCCCTCTGTGGGCTTGAACTTGTGATCCTCCTGCCTCGGTCTCCCAGAGTGCTGGGATTACAGGCATGCAGCACCACGCCCGGCTCAAAATGTCCATTTTGAGCCTCCTTGACTACCACAGCTGAGACAATATCACAGCCTTACTTCACAGCAATGTCTTAGAGACAGGGATGGAGGAAACGGGGTGGGGCCTGGAGGCCAGTGACCACCGAGAGGAAACGATAATGGCAGACCCCCCATAGCAGCTCCATATATGGACCCCAGGAAATCCTCACGCCTTCATAAAGCAAGTATTCATATTCACAGGGCCGTCGAGGTTGACCTGCTGGGTACTAGCCTGAGATCAAGCAGACAGTAAGGAGGCGAGGCCAGGGCTTGTCCTTTCCTTTTTCACCCTCAACACATGCTGTTACCACTCCTCTTTGACCTCATAGCTGTAGGCTGAGCATCCCTGCTCTGAAAATACAAAGTGCTCTAAAACCTGAAGCTTTCTGAGTACCAAGATGCCACAAGTACAAGAACCCACTCCTGACCTCCTGTGATGGGCAGCCGCAGAAGCGCCGGTGCAGAGAACACGGAACACTCGCCTGCAGGCTGTGTGCCTGAAGTGTAGCTGAAGCATAAATAAATCTCCTGTCTTAGACTTGGCTCACATCCCCAAGATTTCTCATCATGAAACTGCATGTTTTCAAAATCAGAATATAGTCTGATTCTCAGTGTTTGAGATGAGGGATGTGTGACCTGTTAGTCACAATGAGTGTGAAGGTGGTGAGAGGGTTTGGGAAGAGGGAGATGTAGAAAGCTCCAAATGGTCCTCTCATGCACCATGTTCCCTCTCAGGGCCTAGTGTGGCACTTTAGAAGGAACTCAGGTTCCTGTACTCCCGAAAAGTCCTATTCGTCTAAAACCTACCCATCCTGTACTGCCTACATAATTCCAAAGCACATCACGAGCTGTTGGAAGGGACAACCCTGGACACACTCCTGGGACCATATCTATTTTTGAGGTTTGCTTTTTTAAACCTTTGGTGAGCTTACATTTGTGTAGCTCGTGACATTGCCGGGACTAAGAAAAGAAAATCCTTGTGGCCTCAGAGGTGAATCGAGGAAGTGACCTAAATTGGAAACTTCACTCGCTTCAAAGCTGCATCTTCAAGCCAGACTCGCAGGACATGGGTTCCCTGGAGAGGCTCACACCATAGGAGGTGAAATGAAACTGGTTTTCTTTTTGCAATGCTGGGGATTGAACCCAGGTCCGCACACATGCCAAGTGTGTGCTGTACCACTGAGCTACATGTTCAGCCAAGAGACAGCCTTTCAATAGCAATACTGCTGAATGACAGTTTGCCGAAACAGGGGAAGGGGGTCTGAGAACTGCCCATGCTCCCCAGGCGACCCCACTCCACGCTGCACTTTCAGGGTTACTGAGTAGGCTGTGCAAGGATCTCGTCTCCTTCCCTTGGCTGTCTATATCTTTGTCCCTAATTGTTCCCCCTCAGGCAAGTCAAAGGACTCCAAGGCTGAAAAGAAATCAGAGTGGATGCCCAAAGGAAGAAACCCAGGAGCCAAGAAGAAAAGGACACAGAAGGAGGTGAATGTGGAGATGGCAGCAGTACAGAGTGGGCCTGGCAAGGCCGGTTCCAAGGAAACTGAGGCCACCTCAAGTCAGGGTTCATTCCCTCTGCACCCCAGTTCAGAGGCACCTCGGACTTCTTCCAGGGACGATGCCCATGAGAGCCAGGTTTCCACAGACGCAAGATCGCCCACCCCAGCTGCAGCTGTCACCTGCAGTGTGGAGGCAGTAGAGAGAAGCTGCGAAGCCCCTTCCCAGGTAGGCTCTGGGTTGCTCCTGCTGTGCACAGCTGCAGTCCTGGGAAAGCTGCCCCTCACAGGCTTCACTCGATAGCAGCCATCCGTGTGCCACTGGGTGCCTTCTGCTCCTAGTTCTGAGCTGGGCCTGATCACAGACAGGGAGGTGGTGCCCCTCTCAAGTGAGGCTTTCTGAGAGGTCCCTGAAGTGCCTGGGCGTGGATCCAACCGTGGGCCGCAGGAGGTGGCACCTGGCATCCATCTGTGAGCCAAGCAGGCTGGTCCACACCAGGAAGGTGGATGCCGGTGTCTTGACTTGGCCTGGGGTTCACCCATCACTCACTTCCCAGAGGTCTTTCCAAATCTGCTTTTCTGCAGCACACAGCTGGACCAGATGCAGCTTGAAAACACACATCTCCTTTTTTAAATCTTTTATTATTGACACATTTGCGGTGCACAATGATTACATTCATCCTGGGAGTTCGTACATGCACGTGACACATCTTAATTCTTTTTTTCATTCCCCCACAAGGTGTTTTTTCACATAAAAGTCACTTTATGCCAGGAGACTTGATTCTAATGTGAAGATCTGAAGAGAAAAAGTATTACTCTTCAAATTCTCTGCAGTTAGCCACAAAGAATGTCATACAGATACTTCATCTCTCAGTAGGACCACCAGGCCCTATTTCCCTCTGCTGTTGAAGTGGATCACTATTTCTTCCACTGAGATGCAGCTGCTGAACTACATTCAGAGGTCTTCTACCCAAAATAACGATCTTTAAATGCCATGTTTCCCCCAAAATGAAACTGCACTGGAAAATAATCAGCCTTGAAAACTAGAGATCAAAAATGGCACCCCAGTCAGCCCCTTGTGGCCTTCCCTGCTTGTCGCGATTCTCTCGCTTGGTGGCTACTCTGTAAGGCAGGTAAGGCGAGGACAGGTTGATAGGGGCTGCCGTTTTGATCACTAGTTTTCAAGCTGATTACTTTCCAGCTCAGCCTTATTTTCGGGAAAGGGGCACCATCACTGCGCACACAGCTGAGCCTCTTTGCTAAACTTGAACGGACTGCACGTGTGTATAGCAAACGCTGCCAAGTCTTGTTGACCCCTGAGCTCTGGCCAGGATTAGCCTCCATTCAAGCTCCCAGATCCAAGCATCGTTTGCCAGAATTTACACAACCTGAGTGCTTGCTTGAGCCGAGACTTGAATTCAGGTCCTTCAACTCCAATAGTGTTCTTGTCACTATTTGAACCATTTTTTTTTTTTATAGTGTAAGGTCTTTCAAAAATATTCCAAGATTTTTCCTTTCTAGTTCTCAGGCCCCCTCAGCTGCCTGGAATTCTGCTCTGCACAACAAATGAAAATTTGAATCTGTAGGCAGAACTTTTCTGAGCCAGCCAAACCACAGAACTTCTGAGATTTACTGCCGATTCAGAGTATCGTGCTGCCTCCATAGAGGCTAAAAACCAAAAGTTTCACTCCAGGTTGGGCACAGAGTTCCCTTAGAAGAACTGCCTCTGAGGGTTCCCCCCACAGGCACATTTCAGAGTGAAGAGGAAGTACTAAGAGAAAAAGAAAACTACAGTAACCTCCTCCTGCCTCAGCCTACCCGGCAGCTGGAAATACAAGCTGTTCCACCTGCCTGGCTAGAAGGAGGCCTCACATAGACATCTTCATGTAACTCATCCTGGTGGAGCTCTGAGAATTCCTGAGCTGATAGATGGAGCAGACATTATGGTGGCTCCATGACTGTCTCAGTGAACCCTAGTAACAGCCACATGAGCAAGACATACCAGGAAAATTAAGTTGTGATTCCCCAAACCCAAAGCAAGCAAGAGAAACCCGAGCCAGCGGTCGGCCCCACACCCAAGCGGGCAGATGCCGCTCGTGGACGGCGCTGCACCCGCCTTGACACTGTGCCCCTCACTCTGGTCTCTCAGGCCCTCCTCAGCCAGCGGGAGCAGGAGAAGGCAGCCCGGGACAGGCTGCAGGCACAGAAGGCGGAGATGAGGCTGCTGGAGGTGGAGAGGAGGAGGAGGGAGCAGGAGGAGCAGAGCCGGTTCCAGCGAGAGCAGCTGGAGAGTGCGAGGAGGAGGAGGGAGGAGCTGGAGCTGGAGCAGCAGAGGCGCGAGGAGCAGATCCGGTGGGTCCACACCGCAAGAAGCGCAAGAAGCGCGGTGCCCGTGTGGGCAGCAGCCAGGAAAGGCAGGGCTTGGGCCCCGAAGTAAAGCCGCAGTCTCCTCGCAGGTACCCCAGGAACAGCCTGGGCCCTGGGGAGCTGCGGTGTCCTGCCCGCGCGGGTCACTCGGCACGACGTCCAGGGCAGCCCTGGGGAGGCGGCCCTGGGGAGGCGCTGCGATTCGAGCCAGACAGCACTTGCTGGGTCCCGCAGTGCCGCGTGGCACCAGGCCTCTGAGGCCCGGACTCTAGTTTCCACAACCACAGGCGTTTCCAGAGCCACGTTGGGAAGCGGAGCCGGAGAGGTCAGACCTCTCCCGGCACGCGCAGAGCCTGCCTTCTAGAGTTAGTGTGTTGGGCAAGGAGGCCCGCAGGGACCAGCGGGCTGCACGGCCTCCCCGCGGGTGCCGCCCGCTGACCTGTCCAGGGCTCTCTGGCGCCTCCGTGACCATCTCCTGCTTTCCCAGCCGGATGAAACAGAGACTTGAAGAAGAACGACAGCAGCAGGAGGAGGCAGAGAGAAAGCAGCAGCTTCAGCTGCAAGCGGCCCAGGAGAGAGCCCGGCTGCAGCAAGCGGAGCTCCGCAGGATCCTGCAAGATCTACAGAGAAAAAAGCAGCAGGAGGAAGCAGAGAGGGCTGGTGAGCTCTTTGCATTGTTCTTCTATTGGGGGCAGAAATATTTTTATCCCACTGTGGGTGTTCATGTGTTCCAATCCTAGGCACGAGAGTGTGAAGCACTTGAAACTATAAGCCTTTTTTTCAAAGTGATGATTATGGGTGGCTACAGTGAGCTGACATAGAACTTTCTGTGGAGACAGCTGCAGGGTCCCACCCCCCACCCGGTAATCCGGTAATCCACTGATGGAATCCCACCCCTCTCTGACTTCAGCACTGCTCGAAGTTACCTACTCCTCTTCCTTCCCCAGGAGTGGAGACAGTCACAAATACCCGCGTGCATAGCCACAGGACACGCCTGTGGAGCTGATTCTGAAAGCTTTCCAGCCTCGCATTTGAGGAGGACACAGGGACTTTGGTAGATGATCTATGGCCACTTCCTGGTTCTGGCTTCAAGACAGATCAGCACCCTGCGCGTTTGAGTTTCTTTCACCCTGGTCTAACCTCTTCTCCCACCCAGCTGCATCCCACCCCACAAACGCAGCAGGCGCTGAGAAATCTCTCCTGGGCCTTTGTATGACTGCACTGTGAACTGTACATAGAAGGTGCTTGATAAAGGGCTCAAATCAGTAAATTAACCCCAAGGTAACCCCCACAGAGGATCTGGCAGCCCAGTATACTGCAGAATTTCTCAGCCCCTAAGCATCGCAGGTTTGAGAGTTGGATCAGAACGTGGATTTCCCAAATCGTGTCCCGTGCTGAGCCCTCACTCCGCTTCTGTTCTGCAGAGGCAGAGAAACAAAGGCAGGAGGAATTAGAAATGCAGTTAGCAGAAGAACACAAACGCCTGATGGAAATGGCAGAAGAGGAACGACTGGAGTACCAGCGGCAGAAACAGGAAGCGGAAGAGAAGGCTCTGCTAGAGGCCAAAGAGAGGAGGCAAAAGGAAGAGGAGGCGGCAATGCTGGCCCTGGAGGAGGCCATGAAGCAAGCCCAGGAACAAGCCAGGTACTGCACCTGTGGGCAGCGGCTGCTGAGGGCCCTACTGCCTGGTCTAATCCCAGCCTTGTGCTGCCTTTGAACGAGCAGCTTCCTTGCCATCCTCCTCCCCAAAACATAACTCCTTTCTGGCTTACAGAATTTGTCCTGAAGCTGGAAGGGAGAATAGAGACCATTTATCTCAGTTCACAGATGAGAGTGAGTTGCAGGGCTGGGGATGTAGCTCCATGGTAGAGCACTTGCCTAGCATGCAAGAGACTCTGAGAGAGAGAGACAGAGAAAAAGGGACCCCAGAGAGGGGGCAGATGTTCATCAGGCTGATCAGTCGGTTGGGAGCAGTGCCAGGACCAGATCTGAGGCCCTCTGACTCTGAACCCACTGTCTCCCTCAGTATGCACAAAGTGCCTACTGAATAAATTCTAGACCCCAGGAATTTAGAAGTGAGCAAGGCAGCCAAGGTTTCTTCGCCCAGCGGTACGTCCATCCTAGGCTGGGGATAGGGAGATAGACTCTGGACAAATAAAAATAGGTTTTGGAGTGCAAGAGGTTTATTTCAGATTGGTCAGCAAGGCAAGACCTCTCAGAAGAGGTGTCAGCTAAGGTGAGATTTGAATGACAAGGAGTTAGCCACACAACCACCTGGGCAAAAAATAAATATTCCAGCACGTAAACTGAAGTACAAAGGTCCAAAGAAAGAAATGAGACTGACAAGTTGGATTAATTTTTTTAAAAAGTCAGCATGGTTGGAATGAAGTGAACCAGGGGCAAAGAATACTCCAAATGAAGTCAGAGGTGGGCCAAGACCAGATCTATGAAGGCCTTGTCAGAACCAGCATGGAATCAAAAGTCACCTGGCCAAGGGCATCCTCCCTTCTTTCCCCCACAACAGTGATGATCCTTGCACCTCTCTGGTAATAAATGTCTTAAGTAGCGTGGTTTCAACAGACTCTTTAAAAAGCAGGTCCTCTATAGTTGCTACACGGAACTTTTCCGTATTAGTGAAAGCAACTAGTAGTCATCTCCTTTTAGAATAGAATACTGAAGGGTAGCAGCACAACCCAGAACTACTGCTTAATTCCAACCTGAACTATAAACACTTTTCCCCTTGAAATGTGTTTCCCACAACTGAACCTGAATCTAAGGCAACCCAAACTCTTATTTTAAGGGTTTTTCATTGATCTTCCTCTGAATTTTCTTCAGCTATTATCTGAATTACAAAGTGAATCATTAGGTAAATCCTGATTCCACTTCAAAATTACGGATTCCGTGTATCGTAGCAGCAGGTTTGGGTTTGTAGAAGCAGTAATGAGACCAAAAGCAAGTTATGGGAACTACTTTTCCAAGAAAACTGACAGTCACAGGAGGGGAACTTGAGTTAATTTTCTAAGACTAGTCCAAATGGCTGAAAGGAAAAAACCAAGGAACTAAAGGAGTGGGGGGCGGAGTCTCACTCCACCAAGGATTAGGAACTGGCACAAGCCAGTGTTATTTCATATTCACTTGTGAGATACTGATCCGGGTACTTCACTGCTCTGGTCTCTTTCTCATCTCCAAAGCAAAGGAGTCCCTGCCAGCAGTTCAAATTTAAGAACTGAAGTATGCCTTTCTTCTTTCTCTTCCAGAGACTCATGATAGCCTAAACCTCAAACGTAAAGTTAATAAATGAACAAAGTATGATCTTCCGCTGAATTCCAAGGTCAATTGCCCCAAGTCTAACTGATGACTATTCAAATCCAAAGCTCTAGCAATTCACAAGCGCTATTTTTAGAGTGCTCAATGACTGGAATTGGGGGTGGGATTGTCTCCTTAGGCAAAAGGCTGCCTTGGAGAAGCATCTTCGTTTCCATCAAGAACTCCAGAAGGAAGCCAGCGGCTTGCAGTGGACACAGAACATCTCCAGACCCTGGGTCTACTCGTACTTCCAGTTCCTGCAGATGCCCAGGCCGAGACTAGAAGAGAGCTAAAAGTAAGTGGAGAGCGATGACAGAAGAGAAATTTCCTTTCATAATGAAATTCCATCCTGAGCCGTTAGTTTTGTTTCATTTGGTTCCCATCAAGCCACACCTAAGACTTTGCCCTGCTCTGGAACTGCCATTGCTACCACCCTCCACATCTGTTCAGCCCAATTACACTCTTCACCTATTTAAATCCTTTATGTTCTTTAAAATCACATAAATCCAGAAACTCTGGTGCCTTAAGCAGCCCATAATTACATAATTTCAGTCTGAAACACTAACATAGTCTGGGATACTCCACGTATTTCATTTCGGTCAATGTTTCAAAGAGTTGTGGGTAAATGGAGATTCTCTAATGCAAATAATTCCGCATTAGCTAAGAGAAGCGAGTTGTTCTCTTCACATATCAAGAAGCCCGAGGCTGGGCTCAGCGGTGCACACGGTGCACACCTGTGCTCCTAGCACTTGGGAGACTGACACCCAGTGGATGGCAAGTTTGAGGCCAGCCCGACCCTGGCTCAGAAATACAAAACCAAACAAAAAATCCTTTATAAGGCAAAAACCAGGCACGTCATCCTAAGAATCTAAAAGTCAGTGTCTGTTTAGGAAAAGATATGTTTTAAATTAGTTGGTAAATGTTCATTCGTACACAATGAACTGTTTTGTAAAACAATCTCACATGCTCACGGTAGCACTGTCGGTAAGGAGCCATCAGCCACAAACAGCCGTTTGATAAAACATGCTTCAGTCCCACGGGACATTATCTGAAGTGCTCAATGGCCATGTGGCAGCACAAAAATAACGTTTTATTCATATGAAGTTCTATTGATTTTTTTTTTTTAAACAGGGTCTCTATGTAGTTCAGACTGGCCTTGAACTCAATATGTAGCCCAGGCTAGCCTCGAACTCAGCAATCCACCTGCCTCGGCCTCCCAAATGCTGGGGTTACAGGCATGCTCCACCACACTGGGCTCTATCAATGTTTTCAAGCCATTAACAAATTTTGAGGTTTCACTAACTGCCTTTAAAGAGCCCACCACTAACAAAAAAATTTTGTCACACTGACACTATCAGAAGTCTTGATTAGATAATGTCATTAACGACTGCTTAATATTGAATAAAACATGCTTTGTAACAAGGTGCCACTGAAAGATTAAAGGCAACAAAAAAGAAACAGGATGTATAAAGAGCTGCTGAATAGAGCAATCATCTGAATTTAAATTTTCCCACAAATCTCCTTTGGCCCTACTCTGTGCTCCACTGTCCACAGAGAAAATATATTCGCAGGTAACCCCCTCCAGTTTCTCCTAATGCTCAGGTCTGCGACACGGAACTGAGTTCACTTTGGATTCGATATTGCTCTTGTTGGTGTTACTGAGATTTGATGCTTACTTTAACTCCTGGTTTTATGTGAAATAGGAATAAAAGAGCCAAAGCACTGGGTATCATAGTGAATTAAAATGTCATTTAAATTTTTCTCAAACTTCCCACCACATTTATTCATTCATTCAGTTCACTCAAAGTACTTAGTCGGATAAAAACATCTCGAATAATCCAACCAGGAACAGAACAGGAACCCTGAAGGAAAACATCCTGGGAGGTGATGACAGTTACTGACTTTTCCTCTCCTTCCTTTCCACATTAGCATGCTGCAGTCAAGCACCAGATAGGACGGCTGCCCTAAATGTTACTCAAGGTCCCTCCAAATCAAAGTTCTATTAATTATTTGCTATTAAATACCTATTTTATCAGCAGTTTTACACCAGATAACTATTTCTGTCATTGATTTTATTTATTTTTTCCTGTCATTGATTTTAGACAGGAGCTGGCCTTGGAACCCTCTCTCCTGCCTCAGGCATGCATCACCTCACCCAACCAAATAAGCACATTTTCACCTTAGCTGTAGCACAGTGCAGTATAGTTAGCAGAATCCACTAAACTAAAAACAAGAAAATTACTACTCGAGTAGCTAAGCTCCACCACCCAAATGCTTAGAGCCTTCAGATGTTCAGAAATGCAAGCAAAATTAAGACACTAAACTTTATGTTCATGAACATTAGATAGCTCCAAGGCCAATGTTTTGTTGAATTTCATATTAATAAGACCCACAAGTTAAACTGCATTTTCTTAACCAATATGAGTGTATTTCTGTAAGCATAGTTATGTTGAAATAGTTTTAAAAAGCACACACACAAAAAAAATAAGACCC
The DNA here is from genome assembly GCA_004026905.1 of Hystrix cristata. NCBI lineage: Eukaryota > Metazoa > Chordata > Mammalia > Rodentia > Hystricidae > Hystrix > Hystrix cristata. Next base: position 13,145 of record PVJO010007876.1, on the reverse strand, counting down.
ATGAGGACTTCTAAAGCTGGGGCTAACTCCTGTCACTAGTGCTCATGGTGCGCACAGGACAGTCCGAACACTGATCTCCTCAGTGGCAGAGCACATGCTGAGCACAGCTGAGGGCCTGGCCTCAATCCCTGGTACTGAAAACTGTATTAATTGAGTTTAGTAATTACACAAGGGATGTTTCAGTCAGAGTTGATAAGCGCAGGCCAGTGTATTTCTCAACAAGTGACCCGAGTGGGGCACATAAGCTGTTAAGTTTATCAACACACCTGAGACGGGCTCCCTGGTCCTCTCATGCCGTTAGATGACTGTTCAGGCAACACGAAACGGGATCATATGCATACACAGTGATGCTGGACTGAGACTAAGGCAAAACGAAGTCTACCTTCCTCTGAAAGGAAGAAACTAATTTGGTATCTTAATCATACACATTTAAAGATTAAAGATATAAAGGAAAATATAGGGCTGGGGTTTAGCTTAGTAGTTAGAGTGCTTGCCTTGCAAGCATAAGGCCCTGAGTTCAATCCCCAGCACCAAAAAAAAAATAATAATAATAAAGGAAAATATAAACCAAACATACTAACCCTTAATCAAGCAGAAACATTCTGCAAACTGTTGAAGAACTGAAATTATCAGAGTGAGTCAATTCAGAATTTCTGACTTGGCCACCACTGGAATATCAAGTTTTTAAAAAGCCAACACTGAGTGTTTATAAGGTACTGTGGCCTTAAACTCAGGGCTTCAGAGTCACCACAGCATCACAGTACAGCACTTTTTCCTTCTGGTTTTTGGAGACAGGGTCTCACTGTGTAGTTCAGGCTGGCCTCGCACTCCTGCCTCAGTCTCAGTGTGCTGTGATCACAGGTGTGTGCCACACGCCGGGTCACTGTAGGTAGGAGTAGGGCGTGGCCTGGCCTGGTTGGGAAGTAGGGAGTGGCCTTGACCACTCACGGCCTTCAATTCACCATCCAATTCTTTGCTTGCGCAAATTAGAACTTGGAAATACCCGCCCTGCTGCCCAATAAAAACTGTACAGCACTGTAGAAATACTTAAACCACATCCAAATAATTTCCAGTACTATGCTAGAAAACCTTATTTTAGGCATTCTTCTTTTTCTTCCTATACAATTAAAATAAACCTTAGTACAGTTTTTACAAATATTGTTTATTTTAATGAAGCTGGTACAGACAATGTCCATTTAAAACCCATATCCCAGGCCAAAAAGTACAAACAAAATCAAAAGGAGCAGTGTTCTGGTGTACACGTGTCTGCAGGAGTAATTTTATTAATTGCTAAAGAAAATTAGAACTTTTCTGGGATCTTCTGACGAGACTTTTTTAGATCTTCAGCTGCTTTCTCTTCAGCAAAGCTGTCCTTGGAGTTAGTGCCTGCTCCAGCCTGTCTGTTGTCCTGACTCCAAAGCTGATCTTCCTCTTCTTTTGGTCCAAACCCTCAGATTTGAAGCTTCACGTTCAGGAAAGGACATTTTTCCACAGTTCGGTTCTCTGAAAAACTTCCATCTCCCACTGCAAGTCACAGTCCAGGAGTGAAGCAATAGCAAGCTCACACTTCAGGGCCAGCTGGAAGGTCGTCAGGAACCACCGCATTGTTGGTCTTACTGTCACCAGCCTGAAAATGCAGTCCTGAAAAATGTGGCCTCACTGCACACATGCCGTTTTTAAAAAGGACCAAAAATCAGCACGATGAAAACAAACAATGATGAATAATGAGCACTAGGATTCAAATTACCAGATGTTTTTAAAGAGATGGGGTGCCAGTTTTCATTTCCATTTTGAACATCACATTACAAAAGAACTATTTTTTAAAAATAAAAAAGGATTGAGGGAAAAGAAAAAAAATAAAAAGAATATCTAAACCGTTGAATGACCCCCTGTTTGTTCCTGATAAACTTCAATCACGTCTTCTTCCTCCATTCCCAGCTGTAGGAAGGAAGAAAAATATATTAGCAGAGGAAGAAAGAAGCACTATTTTTAAACTGGTTGCAATTACGGAGCAAATATTTTAAAGTGAAAAAAATAAACAGAAAATCCCCGCAAAAACCCAGAAATGACCTACAGTTAACTGCACTCCTCTACACTTAAGAATGCACGTGCTTCAGCCCCAGGAACACACTGTTGCCGAGCGCACACGAGGCCCTAGGTTCGGCCCCACTCTCACAGAACAGAAGCAAAAGCTCACGGGCATGCGCCTCCTGTCACCCAGGCATTTCTTTTGCCTCCTTGAGTCCACTTCCCTTGGACTATACAGAACTGAAGTCTGTGTTGTGCTGTGCTGTGCGGGCACTGTGGGGTTAGCATTGCTGAATCCAGGGCCTCCTGCACATCAGGCAGGCGCCCACACTGAGCTGCACCCTCAGCCCTCCTTTCTTCTTCTTTCTAATGTGCAGTACATGCACTGAAATCATTCTGGAATTTTTTCCTGATGACACTATTAACAATGGTAGCTTCTGAGAAATGGAAATTCTCTGGAAGTATCTGAGGTATATTTATTTTCCATCTCTTATGCTTTGGTAGTTTAGTACTCTCAGCATTCTTTATTTTAAGAAGACAGTATACAAGGAGGCATGGCAATACGAATATCAGACATTATCATCAGTGAAGGTAAAAGACTGCATCTGGGTTCTGCCATGTTGTCAAAGCAATGTAAGAGACAGGGTGAAAACAAAAACTCACACTGTTTCCAACAAAACTATAATGGATCACAAAAACAAATGAAAAATAAAATTTAAAAGGAAAATCAAAGATAAGCCATCTCCAAAGAGAAAAGTTTTTTTGTTTTACAGACATTTTGTGGAGAACTATGAAATATTAAAATTTATATATTTATATATATATATATATATATATATTTGGGGAGGGTGAGGCAGGATCTCATTACGCAGTTCAGGCTGGCCTCGAACTCGCAGAAATCCTTCTGCCTCAGCCTCCCAAGTACTGGGATTATAGGTGTGTGCCACCATGCCTGGCAAAAATATATTAAGAAATCTAAAAATGACAGACTTCTGTGAATTTATGATTTTAAAGCAATCATCAGACTGGCTCCAGTATTAAGCTATCTTGGTTGTGATATGTATACGAATATTAAAATACTTAAGGATTTTATTTTATTTATTTTACTTTTTGGTGCTGGGGATCAAACTCGGGGCCTTGTGCTTGCAAGGCAAGCACTCTAACCACTGAGCTAAATCCCCAGCCCCCACACTTAAGGATTTTAATTGTATATATAGCATGACAAATGCTGGAAGGAATAAAAGTGCAAACATAATAAGGAACTTTCCAATCAGGAAGACAGCATGTGTCTTTATGCCATGAAGGATACAGCTGTAAGCTGCAAGAAGCCCATCAGTGGAGGCACGTGAACAACAGCACAAGCCTACTCCCTGACGCGGTTTCCATCTGATGTTCCCCAAAAGCCTCAGCAATCGGCTGGGACCCCGGACAGTACACCACACAGGGTGTGGCTAGAGGGTGTGCCCCTCAGCCCAGCTGTGCTCCCATCTGCATGCTGGCGCCAGGACTGCGGACTGACGGGTGAGTCCAGGTCAGCTCTCCTGTGGGTCTCAGGTGTGTGGGGTGAGCTGTCCCAGTATGAAGAAAGTGCAAAGACATCCCCCAAATACCCGCTCTCTCCATTGGCCACACAGAGCATTGGGAGGGAGTGTCGGGGAAAAGGACTAGGTATCTGTTAGGTGTTAGAGATTATGCTCAGTTAGTTCAAGGAAAGTATAGGATGAGCCAGAACCCTCAAACTGTACCGGGAAATAAGGAAGTGCTCAAGAAAGTGGTGGGTAACAAATCTGGGTGGAATTTTTCATGAGAAAGAGGACATTCACAGAGTTGCAAAATAGATTTCCACAAATTTCTTGTTCACAACAGGAAAGACAGATACACAGTAGAGGAAAAAAGCCCAGATGAGGTGGATCAAAATTCAAATCATCAATAAGGGGCCTCGCATATTCCAGATATTATACCCCAAGGAAGGGTATTTCCATAGTATTGCAGCCAAAAGTACATTGCTGAGTGTAATCCTGAGGAAACAGACAAGCCCAAAGTGAGGCACTTTTCAGGAAGTCATTGGTTTGTAGTCTTCAAAAATACCAATGTCAGCTGAGGATTTAGCTCAGTGGTTAGAGCGCTTGCCTAGCAAGCACAAGGTCCTGAGTTCAATCCCCAGCACCAAAAAAAAATAAAAAAATAAAAAAACACCAATGTATAAACCAGGCATGGTGGCGTTTGTCTGTAATCCAGCACTTGGGAGGCTGAGGCAGGAAAATCACCATAAATTTCAGGCCAGCCTGAACTACTTAGTGAGACCATGTCTCAAGAAAAAAAGAAAAAAGTCATGTATGAAAGACAAGAAAGGCTAAAGAACTGTTCCAAATTAAAATTAAAGATGATTAAAACAACACCTAGGAGCCGAAGATGTAGCTGAGTCACTGCCTGGCATACCTGAAGGCCTGAGACACACCTAAATAAAATGTCTGATACTGAACTGGATCCTGGGATGGGAGAGACTTTGTTATAAGGCATAACTGGAATAAATGGCAAAATGAGGTCGGAGATTAAAAGTCTTCTAACAGTGTTAAATTCCTTGTGATTAACAGTACTGTGCTGATATAAAATAATACACTTTTTAAAAAGAAATACAACTGAGCCAGGCAAGATGGCCCACACCTATAATACCAGCATCTGGGAGGCTGAGGCAGGAAAACTACTGCGAGTTCAAGGCCAGCCTGGGCTACATAGCAAGACCCAGTCTCAAAACAAACAAACAAACAAAAAAAAAAACCAAAACAAAAAAAAAAAAAGAAAAAAAGAGATGGCCTTTGCACCTTAGGACAACTTCACTGCTCAATCCCAGTTTCTACCTCCCTGCTTACTGGCACTTTTGCATGCAATATATTGAAAGCTCAACCCCCCCAATTTTTTTTCTGACAAATGACATAACACTTAAATCAGAGGATGTATCAGAAAAGAACAGTTTAATACCTTCATACTGTGAACCAAATTATTGAGGGGAAAATTTTAAATTATTGATTCAGAAAGAAATTATACTCACTTCTTTTGGAGTATGATTATCAGCAATTCTCTGACCTTCAAAGAGAAACCTGAGTGAATTCATTGGAACTCCCTAAAAAAGTTTAAAAAAAAAAGTGTGTGTGTACATACATATATATATATAAAAAATATATATACAAATCCTAGAAGACATAAATAGAACTCTGATACACAGAAAGCAAGCCTTAACAGATACACAGAACACAACATACACATCCTAACTACCTATTTACCAAATCATTTACCAACTATTTACCAAACTATTAACTATTTATCAAACTATTTGCCAAGTACTTCACGTACACAATTATAAACATTTGCAAACAACTCTAGTACTATCAATTCATATTCATTTTACAACTAGGGAACCTAAGGCTCACAGAATGCTTACGGAGGGTACATAGCTAGCTCAGAATTTTAAGCCAAGGCTGTTTCTAAGCCTGTTCTTCAACCACTAATCTATTCATTTTTCCTAGCATGGAACCAAATCAGAAAAACAGGATGAACACCCTCACCAGCTCTCAACTATAGCAAAAGTGGTTTTAGTCAGGTGTGGTGGCACACACCTGTAGTCCCAGCACTCGGGAGGCTGAGTCAGGAAGATCACCACAAGTTCAAGGCCAGCCTAGACTACACAGTGAGTTCAAGGCCATCCTGAACTACACAGTGAGACCCTGTCTCAAAAAACAAAGCAATACAAAAAAAAGTGTTTTTAAGCAGATTAAACCATAAAAATTTGGCAGTGCACAATAGCTAGCCAGATAAACTACACTGAACTTGTAATGATATAGATAGCACTATAAATAACAAAAAACATATTAATACATATTTTTCTAATATCTTACTCAACAGTGATAGCTAAAAAAGGAGAGATGACTCATTTAAAGAGAAGTAACTTCACTAGTAAAAATAAACCAAGAATCATTTATTCAATCCAAAACTGTCATGAAAGTTTTGTTCTGCTGGGTGTGGTAGCACACACCTGTAATCTCAGCAACTGTGGGGGCTGAGGCAAGAGGACAGAAAGTATCATCCCAGCCCCAGCAACTTGGCAACTTAGCAAGACCATGTCTCAAAACTGAAAAATAAAAGGGCTGGGGGTGTAATTCAGTGTAAAGGCCCTGGGTTCAAGCTTCAATACTGCAAAAGGGGAGGAAGGGAAGAGAAGAGGGAAGGAGGTGGGACATAGAGAAAGAAAGTTTTGCTTAATACCTATTAAGATTTTCACTGCAGGTGTTTAAACTCTGTTCCAAAAATATTAAAGAAACTAAAACTATTTCTCAATATATATTATTACATAAGTATATGAGACCATGAAAACTCACCCATCCTTCACTTGATTTAAATGCTTTCCAAAGTTACATTAAATAATAAACTGGCTAACAAAGGCAGAACATTCTTTATAGGTTTTTTTGAAAAAGGAGTATCATCTCATATTGCAATCTGAAAAAGAATCTGTAGAAAATTCAACAATAACACACACCAAGACATGAAAAGATTCTATGGATTTGGGTAACAGCCCCATTGTAGACTAAGTGCCTAGCGGGCCCAAAGCCCTGAGGTCAATCCCCAGCATTAAGGGAAAAAAAGTTTTAATAGAAACCCATCTATAAGCCAGGCATGGTGATGCACACCTGTAATCCCAGCACTCTGGAGCCCGCAGCAGGATGGCCATGAGTTTGAGGCCAGCCTGGGCTACACAGAGTTCAAGGCCAATCTGGACTACACAGCGAGACCCTGTCTCAAAAAAAAAAAAAAAAAAAAGAAACCAATCCAAAAAATAAAAATGGTAAAGTGATGCAACCAACATTGAGTTTACAACTTTACAATTTCTCATGGGAAATATTGCAAGTTCATATAAATTAAATTTCCAATTCCTTGTTCAATTCCTAGCATTAAACATAAGGGGAAAAAACAATGAAGTTTCTGTGAATTAAATATAAAAACAGTATTTCTAAAGACTGAAAACTGCTTGGGCATGGTGGGGCATGCCCATAATACCAGAACTCTGGGAGGCTGAGGAAGGAGGATTGTAAATTCAAGTCCAGCCTGGGCAACACACCCAAGACCATGTCTCAAAATAAACAGGGCTGGGGATACAGCTCAGCACAAAGGCCCTGGGTTCAATTCCCAGTACCACAAAGAAGAAGAAAGAAAAGGGGATGAGGAAGAGGAGAAGAAGAAGACAAGGAGAAGGAGGTATTTAATCTTTGCAACATTCTACAAAAAAAAACTCCATACAATGCCTTAGTTAATACCACGTAACACAATTCTTCAATGTTTCTGTTTCTCCTTTTTTGCAATTCAATTTTAGTACAGACTGAGTAAACCTATTTCTTGCCTATTAATTTAAAGCACAATTTCACTTAAAATGTATCTTGGTTGTTGCCTACTGATTTCAATGGCATGTTCAACAACAATGGGTGGTGTTCACTGAGCATTTTTAGGCACTGTGCCAAGAGCTTCGTGCAGGCTGTTTCATCTCCCGCGTGTGAGGTGAGTGCCACGGATACTCTCCTCTTAGTGATGGGACGAAGGCACAGAGGTTAAACCGCTTGCCCTGAATGGCAAAGCCAGTGGCAACGGAGCCAAGTATGAATCAGGCAGGCGACAGGAATGTTAACCAAGTACTCTAGGCTCACAGAGACCACAGGCTGGGAGGGTTCGGAGCAGGAAATCAGATTTCTATATGAATTTTTTAAAAGAGAAAATTGGGGGTCTGGGGATTTAGCTCACTGGTTAAAGCACTTGCCTAGCAAGTCCAAAGCCCCAAGTTCGATCCCCAGCACCAAAAAAAAAAACAAAAAAAAAAACAGAAAATAAAAGAGAAAATTCTTTGATGTCGAAGATACGGGATAAAATTAGCAGAACTCTGTAGTACTGTGTATAAAGACAATATACTAACATCAGCACTTAAATTTAACATATAGCTAAACACTCATGTACAACTCTGAGTTATATTTGAATTAATTCCACATCTTACTAATTCAAACTTTGAAATGGCCAACCAGAGAGCAAACAGAACGAAATAGTGTAACGACGAAATGAAAGCTCCCAAAGGTGAAAATAATAAAACAGGATCCTTCCAACAGATTTCAGGACAGAGAAACATAAGGCGCAGCACGGAATCTCACGGCACAGTCCACACACCTGCCTCTGACAGTACGACTCCTTGAGTTTCTTGAGGTGTGTGGTCATCTTCACTTTGAAGTGGATCTCACTGCTGTCCTAAGGAGAGGAATGAAGAACAATGACCCCACTGTGCATAAATACTCACTCGGCTTAAACCAAATTCATTAATTACACACATATAATAAAACTAGAAACAAACCTTATCGCCTATATTTTTCTACCAAAATATTCTTTTCACCATTCCTAACAGGTGTCTTAAAACACTCTATTTACTGAGTGTGGTAGCACATGGCTCACATCCCAGTACTCGGGAGGCTGAGGCAGGAGGATCACCCCACGAGTTTGAGGCAGCCTGGATGGACTACGTAGTGAGTTCAGGGCCAGCCTGAACTACAGAGCTGGATCCTGTCTCATAAATAAATAAATAAGCAAACAAACAAACAAAACAAAAAAAAAACACTATTCATCCTCCAAGTTGCTTTATATGCATGACAAAAGATATTAATAAAAGATAATCTGTCGTGGTTGTTAAAGTTATCAATATAACTAAAAGTATATATATCAAAAAATGCATTCCTGCGTTACTGCCTGTCCACTCCACCATCAAAATAAAGCAGGCAACATCACAACCCTCAGAAAGCAACTCGAAACAGAAAGCAACCCCAGGCAACTGAAGGACCATTAAACGTTGTCAAATCCAGGCAGCAAGAGGAAAAAACCACACAGCCTGAGGCAGGGACTCACTGCACTCTTCCAAAGCTGCCCCAGGGAACCTCTTTGCCCTCACAGGAGGACAATGAGTAAGAACTGAATCAATCAGCACTGGAGAAGCTGAGGCAGGAGGATGGCTGAGAGTTCAATCAGTCAAACTGATTCATGGGACAACAGACTTGTTTTCTCTTACCCAAACTGTCAAGTAACCACTGAGAAATACTGGCACTGAACCCTGCAAAATTTCAAAGCTAATCCTCATGAATACATTTTACATTCTCAAATATATATCAGAAGTTTCATGCTTAGGATTTTTGAAACAGAGTCTCCCCATGTAGTTCAGGCTGGCCTTGAACTCACTATGGAGCCCAGGCTGGCCTCAAACTGAGCAATTCTGCCTCAGCCTTCTGAGTGCTGGGACCACAGGCGTATGCCGCCACACTCAGTTCAAAATAGTCTTGCTTGTGACTGTAACTACAAGGAAAAAATTCTCTTCCCACAGATAATAAACAAGTAAAATTTCTACAGCATATCTTATGCACTACACATTAAAATTACTTCCAGATGAATTCAAACAGCTAACATTTTTTTCTTTTTAATATTTTCTTTTTATTTTTTATTTTTTTTTTTTTTTTTGGTGCTGGGGATCAAACTCAGGGCCTTGTGCTTGCTAGGCAAGTGCTTCACCACTGAACTAAATCCCCACCCTTTCTCTTCTTTTTTAAAAGGAAAAATTTCCTCCTAATCTTGGCATTAGAAGTCCTTAAAAGCAAATTTTGACCTAGAAACTATTTTTTAAGAGATGAATAAATCTGCCACAAAAGCGTAAGCTGTCCATACAAGCCATAAAAGAAAGTTAAAATACATCAGAGGACACATCCATAACGTGTATAACAGACCAGGGAAAATTAAAACAATAAAAAGAACCCCTACAAATTAACAATTTTTAAAAAGTAATCCCATGAAACTGACAGCCCAGAGGCCCATGTTATCTACAGTCAACTGAGCTTGGAGATTAGGACAATCACGTGGGAAAAGGAAACTCTTTTTCACTAACAGTCTGCAACAACAGATCCACACAAAAATTACTCAACATGATGAAAGACTTAAAATGCAGGAGATAAAATTATACAATGCTTAGAAGAACCCACACGTGTAAATCTTTGTGACCCTGGATTAGGCAACCCTCTCTGAGATGTGACGCCAACATCGCAAACAACAAAAGAAAATATCAGTTTAATTCATCAAAAGCAAAAGCTGTATGCCAAGAAAGTGAAAAGACAACCCCTCAGAAAAATATGCAAATTATGTACATGATATACGTCTACCACCCAGAATATATTAAGAACTATTACAACAATAAAAAGACAAATAACCTAATTCAAAAATGGGCAAAGAGGCTGGGGATTTAGCTGTGGTTAAAGTGCTTGCCTTGCAAGCACAAGGACCCGAGTTCGATCCCCAGCACCAAATATAAATAAATAAATAAATACATTTTAAAATGCTCACCATCATAGATTTCAGAAAAATGCAAATTAAAACCACAATGAAATACCATCTCATACCCACTACAATGACTGTAATAAAAAAGAGATAAAAATCCTGACCAAAGGAATACAGAGAAATTCCCAATGGGAATGTAAAGTGCTGCTCCCTGCTGGAAACAGCCTGGTAGTTCCTCAACAAGTTAAATATAGGACCACAGCATCAGACTCCATTCCTAGGTATGTATGTACCACAGAAGCCAAAAACTTATGTCCACACAACGTTATTCGTAACAGCCGCAATAGAAAAACAAACCAAGTGTCATCAACTGGTAAGTGAACAACAAAATGCCTTCTGTCCATGGAATATTAATCAGCCATAAAAGGCCCAAAGTGCTAATACATCTGACAACATGAAAACACGCTAATGAAGGAAGCCAGGCATGAAAGGCCACAACACCCAGAATGGGTGAATCCAGGGAGACAGAAAAGGCAGAGTGGTCACCAGTGGCTAGAGAAGAGTGGACGGGGAGTTAAAGGACACAGGTCTTTCTGGGATGATGAAATGTTCTGGAATTAGACAGTGGGGAGGGTAGCACAGCCTTGTGAATATACCAAAGCCACTGAATTACATATTTTAAAGTGGGGCATTTGAGCTGAGGGTGGTGGCACATGCCTATAATTTCAGCACCGCACAGGCTGAGGCAGGATTGCTGGCCGGCCTATTCTACATAGTAGTGCGTTCCAGGCCAGACTGAACTACACAGTGAGACCCCATCTAAAAAAAAAAAAAAAAAGCCAGGTGTGGTGGCACACACTTGTAATCCCAGCAGCCCTGGGGAGGCCAAGGCAGGAGGATCACCTCAAATTGAGGCCAGACTGTGCAACATATCCCATGTCCGGGAGAATGCAGGGGACTGGTACTCATGAACTCTGATGGTGCAAGAGCAACATCCCACTACTGAAATTCTTTCATTCTTAAAAAAACAAAAAACATGTAATTATGGAGAAACTACGATGATTCACTCCTCCAACAGTCTTCAGCCTACCCTAATTAACAACTTGGCAAGGGCCAATAAGAAACAGACTACTGTCTAGGGGAAATGAGGTGCCAGAAGAAAAAGGGGAGAGAGGAGGAGAGGTGGACCAAAGAGTCAGGAAAAGGACTGCCAGAGTCCTTTGTTTTAGGGTGGCCCTGGCCTTACCAAGTAATAGTATCTTCTATATTTGCACATGAAACATACTGAGAACAAGTTTCCAATCGAAGAAAGTAAAGTGATCTAAACCTGCCTAGCAAAGTAACTTCAAACTCACCTCGGCCTCTTCTATCTCAATAATCAATAAAAATGCCATCTTTAATTAACTTGCCTTTCTTAAAACATTATTTTTCCTGTAAAATTGTCCCCACACTGGAAGAAGTCAAAGAAGAAAAATAAGGAAACTCACCTGTCCAATGACTTTGAGTTTAATATATTCTCCTTCCTTCTTGTCCCCCAAGTCCTCAGTTGAAGGTTTCGCCTCCTGAAAGACAAGTGAATTTCAACATGAAAGTTTCTATCTGCCCATAGGACTCCAATAGCACAAGAAATAATAGCAAGAATCAACAAATTCGACTACATCAAATTAAAAAGTTTCTACACAGCAAGGGAAGCAATTAACAGAGTGAAGAAACAGCCTATGGAATGGGAGAAAATCTTTGCCAAAAATCTTCCAACAAAGGATGAATAGCATATGTAAAGAACTGAAAAAAACTTCTCACCAAAAAATCAAATAGTTTAATCAATAAATGGGCAAATGAACGGACACTTCTCCAAAGTACAAATGGCCAATAAGTATATGAAAAAATGTTCAGGTCAGATGTGGTGGCAAACGCCTACAATGGCAGCACTTGAGAGGGTGAAGCAGGAGGATCACAAGCACAGGGCCCGTCTGGGCTACACTGTAGCCCAGTTCAAGGTCAACCTGAAGTACGCACAGCAAGACCCTGTCTCAAAAACACCTTTAGTCATTAGGGATATGCAAATGAAAACTACACTGAGATTCTTTCTTGTGGCTATCATGGAGAATACAAAAAACAGTACCTGCTGGTAGAGGAGAAGGGGTGGGGTTAGGCAGGAACTGTTAGTGAGAATGTCAATTAGTACAGCCACTATCAGTATGGAATTTCCTCAAAAAACTTAAAAAAAAAAAACCCAACATGAATACATCAAATTAAAATTTAAAAGCTTCTGCACAGCAAGAGAAATAACCAACAGAACAAAAAGACAACCTACAGGATGGGAGAATATCTTTGCCAGCTACTCTTTTATTGGGTTAGGGCATTTGCTGGGGATCAAATTCAGGGCCTTGTGCTTGCCAAGCAAGTGTTCTACCACTGAGCTAAATCACCAGGCCCCAGCTACTCTTTCAATAGAGGATTAATAGCTAAAACATACGAAGAACTGAAAAAAAAAAAAAAAAAAAGAAATAGCTCAATCAATGAATGGGGCAAATGAAATGAACGGTACTTCTCAAGGGAAGTACAAATAGGCAATGAATGTATGAGAAAATATTCAACATCTTTAGCTATTTGGGAAATGCAAATCAAAACTGCACTGAGATTCCATCATCATTCTTGATGTACAAAAACCAGTAAGGGCAGGTGAAGATTCACAGTTGGGGTGGGGAAAACTCTTCTACACCGATAGTGGGAATATAAATTAGTACAACCACAATGGAAATCAGTATGGAGATTATTCAAAA